>JBBBDQ010001287.1:1835000-1847500 GCA_037127315.1 Ascarosepion bandense | reverse complement strand
TGTCAACGTTTTCCCTCAAAAACCATCTACATTTATTGGCCCTTTTGCCTTCCGTTGGGCAACACAAGATTTTTAAAAAATATCGCTATTATATGACACTCAGCCCGGCTGGCTCGTTGTGCCTGGTCCGGACACCGCTGCGATAATGATGGCCGGGACCTGAGTGGGTTGATGCTGTCGAAACCGCACCAGTTATGACGACGCTTTCGGGGCGCTAGACGTGATGATCTCGTCACAGCAGCTGGTCCTTAAGACGTCTATTACAACGACGAACTCTCTGCCCACGCAGTGTTCTTTTGATCTCAGAAAGTCACGTTGAAAAGCGTGGTAGCCGTCTCTCTACCATATCAAATCAGACCAGACATTTGTGTACACTTGTGTTAAAAAAAAATAAAAACGGCACGAAAAAAATAAAAAAAATAAATGAATAAGTTCGAAGACGCCTGGATGATTTACAAAATAAAGTCTTTATATATATATAAATTAAAAGCAGAATGCACGATCGCCGAATTTCAAAGTTTACAACGGAGAGAAGAATTTGTTTATAAAATAATGAGAAGTGTCAAATGTTCCAAAATAAAAATAAGTCTTTTCGAAGTTTCGTTAACAATAATAAAAAATAATCAGAGCTGTCAATTCTCTAAATAAAAACACTTCTTTTCAGCTTTGATTAAAATTTACAGAGGCCGTGGCGACGGCGTCGGTGGGGGTCGTTTGGTCTTTGTCGCCTGACAGCTCCGAAAAATACACGAAATCAGATTTTTCTCACTGAGACTCGACTTTTTATAGTTGTCCCCAATTCGACAGCATCAACCCACTTAGGTTTCGGTCATCATCATCATCGCAGCAGTGTCCGGACCAAAAGCAATAAGCCAGTCGGGTCGAGATGTCACAGTTAAACAATATATTAAGCTAACAGCAAAAGTTTTGACCGTTTTAATACGAATGTTCATTCAAATGGAGACATGGTGGAGACGTATTAGCGGCTCTGATTGAGGAATCGGAAAGCCGAGTTCGAATTCAAGTCGGATTCATTACATTAACTTAGGTTTTAAATACCCTTAAGGGAAGATACGAATCCGTTTCTTCTTCACCAAGATATGGGTAAATAACAAAACGGACTAAATTCTATAGCCTTAGTTGGCAACCGATTGAGGAGAATGAAAACTCTGAATTCAAACAAGGCTGGAGTGTCTTGGGCTCCGTCAGGCTGTAGTGCCCAAAAGTAACGCCATATCTACTGCGGCTGCTTTCATATAGTGTTGATGGTATATTGCTATGGTGCCCTCCTACGAGGAATAGATTCTTCCTCTTACAATACATAATTACCTGTGTGACTTCCCGAAGTCAGTTAAGAGGCAGTTAGGGACGACAGCTAGTACGCAGTTAAAGCCATCTACGATTTAGGCAATAAGCAGCGTATTTGTACCGTTCAGACTTACTTATTTCTATTTACTTTATTACTAACACTTGCAGGTATCTATGTTCTTTTTATACTAATACACTGTTTTGAACCTACCGCTTTGTGTACTGTCTGACTTCCGACCAAATCGGTCACTACAACTTTGCAGCGAAGTTTCGCCACAACTACACAACAAAATTGGCGACGAAGATTTGTGTTAAAGTTTGCCACAACAAATTGGAGAAAAAGATCGACAACACATATCAACACTCTAATTATGGGTCATTTAATAACGAAACTTATTTTCTTGAGAGGTTTGAAGTAATACAAATATATACGTTATTCTGCTTTCACAGTTGAATGCATGGTAGATAATACTCAGCTTTTATGCATATACATGTTTGTGTGGACATAATTACTAGTGATATGTATGTTTTAGTTCATATTTTATGATACAAACTGGTTTCTTTAAAAGGTTTTAGGATATTATATTATATTATATGAATTAATGTCATGAAAGTGTTATTTTATGTTGTTTGTTTGGTTAGTTAATATCAAACTCTATAATATTGCTTGTTTCGAGCAAGTAATTTCTGGTTATCATCAGGTGTCCATAGATTGGCTGATGTGAATCATATCAACCAAGATAGAATAAAAATTCGAAATGATTCCAAGATTATTGAAAATTACTCATCTCAGAAATAAATACAAATTATGACAAGTGGTATGAATCCACTAACATTATTCAGTTGTCAAAATCCATCTGACACTGAATATAAAAGGCTCCAAAAATACACCACTAAAGTCCTTCGTGACGTAGTGGATATAGTAGTTGGTTATACATGTGTTAGTATCACATAGTTCGATCCTTGGATTTGGTAATGACGAATCAAAATCCAACATGAAAAAATAATAACTGATTTCGCAGTAATCAATGAGATAATCCACAATCAATGAACACCTGTTAATGACCAGAGGGTCAGTCAGTTAAGTGCCATACGTGATACACGCGTTGGGCGATCATGTCTCGAAAGAGACATGACTGACTGGGCAGAAGATTATCCCGCAGTAGGTTGCCATTGCTTTCTGCGGTAGACTGGTTGCCGACCAAGGCTATAGAACCCATTCTGTCCTATTATTTGACCCATAACTGGAAGGAAGAGACGGATTAATACCTTTCCCAAGGGTATTTGCGCGTAAGTGAATGCAATTGATTCAGCTGGAATTCGAACTCGGCTTCCCGATTTCTCGTTCCGAGCCGATATCCAATGCACCACAACGCACATCCGTGACCAGAGACTTGGTCGAAACGTTGTGTCTATTATGACACCTATATCAACCAGGACAAAAATTCGAATTAATTCCAAGATTACTGAATTGTAACCCTATTTCCACGTTGGTATTTTTTTTATTGTTTACAACAACGGAGTAATGGAAATTGTTACTAGTGATATTGTTAATTTGGCAGATTGCAATATGAGTGGAGTAAAAAATAAAAAATAGATGATAAGATTGTTTATTGTCGATCGCAATATGAACGCGGCTAAGAAATTGTGGAAAAAAGAAATGAATATTGCAAATTTATATATTTTTTAAATCTTGGAAACTCGCTAGTGAATTGATCAAAACACTTTAATAATAATGAAAACTTGAATGATCCCCGTGGGTCAATATCTGCATCGAATAATCTGCGTTTTTAAGGGAAAGACACATCAAACAATTTGGATGACCACCATGCACATCCGGTTACACACATAGGTTCTCTAATAATTTTATGGGACTTTAATTTACACAAACCCAAAGTAATCAAATACCCCAGACGTCGGGATTTTCTTCTTCTTCTATGTGCCCTGTCCCTTTCAGGACGTAGGCGATCATGGTTCTCCATGTCTCACTATTACTTGTGGCTCTTACTATATCAACAAGGATGAGAACAAAAATTCGAAATAATTCCATGCTTATTTAAAACTACTCATCTCAGAAATAAATACAAATCAAACTCTATATATTTAATGCCGAAATTTAAATATTTTAAACACAACTATACTAAACTACAGATAAAACGTATTGTTTGGGCAATATGTTTTAAAATGTATTGTTCGTAATTCTGCTTTAATAATGTATTGTTTGCAATCTAAATCTAAAATTATTTATAAATGGAACTTTGTCTGGGTATGTGTATGTGTGTGTGTGTGTGTGTGTGCGTATGTGTATGTGTCCGTTAACTATAGACTCCGAAACGGCTGAACCGATTTTCTTGAAAATTTACACAGTTGAACTATAAGCGTTTGCGAGTGTTCTTAGCTAGGTTTTGTGTCGAGGTACTTCCGATAAATATCGAAAATCGATAATCGAAAAAATCAATTTAATCAAATTGGATACACTCTTAGACAGACAAAGACATAAGAAACAATATTCAGAAGTTTCAAAGTTGCAGTTCTTACAATAGTGCAGAAAATCGATAATATATATATATATATATATATATATATATATATATATATATATATATATATATATAGGTTTCATTGAATAATATAGACAAGTTCTGTCTATTTATTCTGTGTAAGATCCTTTCGTATGATCTGATTAGCTTGATAGTGTTGTCATGAAAAAACGACAAGAAATCGCAGTAATTGTTGATTTTTTTATCGGGTCTGAGCTTTCGGCTTACATAAGCCATTATCAAAGGATGAACATTTAATATACAGTGAACATAGAACATTTAAATTATTAACAGAGTGGAATTAAACAGAGAAAATTAAACAGGTCCATTTTTGCGTCGCGGATGGCCGCAGGCGGTGAACGAAGTGGTGGTGGTAGGCTCTTGGTCACTTGAGGGTATAGTGTCATGCGGGGATTAGACTGCGAACGGCTACTACTATAGGTAGAGGGGGTAAGCATAGTGACTATGACCTCTCCCGTCGATTATAGGCATTGGAGTATGTTAGTGGAAATGTCGAAATTTATTTTATTTAAGCTAGGTTTAAACTGTTTGATGTAGATAGCTTCTAGAATTTTACGCAAGAATGGAACTGTCTACGGTTTCGCTTTAACTGGAAACAACTATTGCTTTTTAGTCTTTCGTGCTAACATCCAAAGAGTCTGAGCTTCAGAACCATGGATTAGTTTTAAAGCTTCCATTAGCAACACTGGGCTATACTTTCTTTTTTTTTTTTTAATCATATCACCCCAAGCAAGGCGATAACGCCACTGATGTGCAGGGGGCTACATAAGAGTGAGAAGATTAGAAAAGAGAAAACCGGAAACCACATCCTAAACAGGGAACAAGGGAAGGGCCTCTTCACCTGTTCAACAGACGTGGGTGGAGTGTGAACCGGGCGATAGTTTAGTCTATCGACTTCAATTGAAAAAAAATAAAATAAAAAATAAGAGAGTGAAAAGATTGGAAAAGAGAAAACCGGAAACCACATCCTAAACAGGAAACAAGGGATGAGCCGCTTCACCTGTTCAATAGATGTGGGTGGAGTGTGAACCGGGCGATAGTTTAGTCTATCTACTCCAATTGAAAAAAATGAATAATAAAGGAAAAGAGTGAAAAGATTGGAAAAGAGAAAACCGGAAACCGCATCCTAAACAGGAAACAAGGTTGCTAGTCATATACTAAATATGTATCGCTGGTAGTTTTTTAATATTAAAATGCATTTTTGATTATTTTACTATAAAAAAAAAGTATTGTTGGGTATTTTGTTATCAAATGTATTGTTGGTAATTATGTTTAAAAATGTATTGATGTTGATTGTGCTTTGAAATACATGGTGTCCATGAAGTTCGTTTGCACTTTACGAAAATATAACTTTATTTGTATTTACGATAGAAATAATTTGTAAAAAGTTATTGTAAAAAGTTTGTATAAATTTTATTTAAATTTCCATATGTCCTCCATCATTTGCAATACAAATGGTAATACGATTTTGCAGTCCACAGAAAAAAATTGCCAACTGATTCACTATCACATTACAGATTTTTATATTGATCTTTATACGAGGACGATCTTACTATCGATTCAAATACATCCACACTATAGAAAGAAACTGCAATATTGCATAAATAAGATCAACAACTGGGAAAAAAGAAAAGAAAAATGGTTTCAAATTTTCAAAAACCAAAACTAAATTCATCCATTTTTGTAATAAGTACAAATTACTGATCCCAACCTACATCTCAAAGGAGAAAACATCTCATTTGTAAGTCAATATAAATTTCTTGGGGTTGCCTTTGATAAGAAACTGAATTTTATTCCACACATTAATTATATCAAAGAGAACTGTAATAAAATATTACAATTATTACGAGTTGTGGCCCACAAAGACTGGGGAGCTGATACTCTAAGGAAACTATACAGACCCCTAATCAGATCAAAATTGGATTAAGAATGGTTTAATTTCCATTCAACTAAGAAGTTATACTTAAAAATTTTGCACTCCATCTATCATACCGGCCTAAGATTAGCCCTTCTTCTTCTTCTTCTATGTGCCCTGTCCCTTCAGGACGTAGGCGATCATGGATCTCCACGTCTCCCTATCCCTTGTGGCTCTTAGTATGTTTGCTCCTGTTGCTCCTGGCAACCCCCGTTCCGTCATCCACCTGATCAGGCCCTGCAAATATGTTATCCGCTGCCTTCCTCTGTCTCTCCTTCCTTCTATCTGACCAGTCAGTATCAGGTTCTCCAGGCTTTCCTTCCTCATTGCATGTCCCTGGAACTTCAGTTGTCTCTTCCTGATGCTCAGCATCAATTTCCTTTTTGTTGACATTCTTTCTAACACTTCGTCGTTGCTTGTATGCTCAGTCCACTGAGCATACAAGATTAGCCCTAGGAGTCTATAAAACAACCCCAGTGGAAAGCCTATGTGCTGAAGCATTTGACCCCACAAAACTCAGAACCAACAACTTAACTCTTAAAATAAAAGTAAATCCCAACAATCCCGCATACAACAATAACTTTAACACTAAATACAAAGGCTATTTACCAATTAAAACGTTCAGCCTCAGAATGATTCCTATCGTCAAAGCTATTCAAAGCGATGGAAATCTTTTCTTTTTTGTGTTATTTCATGTTTCAGAACAACACTGTTCTTCTTCAGGTGATATGTTAAAATAAATTGTGAAAGTGATTTATTTTGAAAATATAAGCTGAATTCATGGTTATATATATATATATATATACATATATATGCATATATATATATATATATATATATATAAGCATAATATTACAAAAAGTGAAAAAACACGTAGATTAAAACCCCACTTTTTAAGCATTTACTTTTATAAAGAGTGCTCGATACAGAGTAGAGCTTAATATATTTTTTTTAATCATTTCACCCCGAGCAAGGCGGAAACGCCACTGATGTGCAGGGGGCTACATAAATGAATAAAGATTAATTAGAAAAGAGCGAGGAGTACAAGCTAGTTAGAAAGGAACAATAGAAAGCTGAGAAAGCAGGTGCGATGACAGATACATAGGATAAGGAGAGAAAGGGAAGGTTATACAGGGGAGGGGAGAGAGCTAGAGGCCAGGGGTTAGTAGATTAGTATTAACTTTGCATTTAAATTTCTGGAGGTTGTAGCCGTCAGGAAAGCAAGAATACGGGAGTGAGTTCCACAGGCGGGAAGTGCGAGAAAGGAAGCTGCAGGAGTAGAATTGTCGTCTGCATTTGGCTAACCTGACTGTGAATGGGTGGGACCCAGTTGCCAGTCTGGTTGCACGGAATTTTGTTAATACAATGGTTTATAAAAGCATAATATCACTACACAAATTTTTTTATATTTTAGAACAAAACCGTTACTTTCAGGTGATTTGTTAAAATAAATGGTGAAAATGATTTATTTTGAAAATATAAGATGAACTAGCACTATAGCCCGGCGTTGCTCGGGTGTAATGAAAGCTTTAAAACTAATCCATGGTCCTGGAGCTCAGAATCTTTGGACGTTGACACGAAAGAATAAAAAGCAATAGTTGTTTCCGGTTAAAGCGAAATCTTAGACTGGAAGAAAAATGAATGGATGTAAGTCAAAGATTGATTTCCTGGTTTCAATATCAAATAAGTTTTTTCGTCGTAAACTGAATATTGAAGGCTAAATAAGTCCTCTGAGTAAATGGTATCATGGCTGAGACTAAGAATTAAAATTATGCCTACTTAAAGCCAAATCCGAAGCAAAAACTAAAATAAAAGGGCTGAAAAAATACAGAGATACAGGCAGATAAACAGACACACACACAAACATTTTGCCTTTTATATATATATATATATATATATATATATATATATATATATTATCAATTTTCTGCACTATTGTAAGAACTGCAACCTTGAAACTTCTGAATATCGTTTCTTATGTCTTTGTCTATGAGTGTATCAAATTTGATTAAAATCGGACCATTCCTTCTATAACACGATTTTTTCGATTATCGATCTTCGATATTTATCGGAGGTACCTCGACACAAAACCTAGCTAAGAACACTCGCAAACGCTTATAGTGCAACTGTGTAAATTTTCAAGAAAATCGGTTCAGCAGTTTCGGAGTCTATAGGTAACGGACACACACACACACACCCACACACACACACACACACACACACACACACACACACACAAAGTTCCATTTATAAATAAGTTTAGATTCATGGTTATTTAAAAAATAAGTGAGTGGTAGCTGGAGCAAATGTTTTAGATGTGTCAGTATTGTTCAATCAAATTTAAGAATTTTGTAACCATGGAGTGTTACTATTTGTGTTATGAAAGGGTGTTAGTGTGGCTTGGATCTAGACATGTCACTTTTTAATTTTGTCTGGATAAGGTACATAGTAGGACCCATGGCCGTATCTGACTACCGGGCACACGGGGCACGGGTCCGGGACTATCCGTGCAATCATAGTGAAAATCCGAGCAAGAAAAATGTCTTCGTCAGAAAACAAACTAAACAATTCACGAAGAAAGAAAGAAAGAAAGAAAGAAAGAAAGAAAGAAAGAAAAACGAAGAAAACATCCGAATAAACGCAGTAAAAATCTGTTTATTTATTAATTTTGGGAGAAAAGACTGGTTATACTCAGAAAGTCCAAATCCGATTACCTGCTTTCGTTCACGTTCTGTGCCTAATTTCCATTGGACTAGCCGAAAAAATCCGCAAAAATCATAGTTTCTGGAAACGGATGACACTGATGACGTCATCACATTGTCAACTAATAAATCCGGGCAATTTTCTCTGTGCCCGGTGTTTTTTTTTCGCATCAGCTAAGACCCTGGTAGGACCTTAGATTTTTTTGAAATAAGTAGACAAAAATTTTTAACAGGCGGTTGGATTTTAATTCTTTTTTTTTAATTTAATAATAGATTTTTTTTATTTTTTTACTACTATCTATGAGTAGGATGTGCGTTGTGGTCCAGTGGATATCGGCTCGGAACGAGAAGCCGGGGAGCCGAGTTCGAATTCCAATTGAATCCATTGTATTCAACTTATGCGCAAATACCCTTGGGAACGGTATTAATCCGTCTCTTCCTTCCAGTTATGGGTTAAATAGCAGGCAGATTGGGTTCTATAGCCTTGGTCGGCAACCAGTCTACCGCAGAAAGCAATGGCAACCTACTGCGGGATAATCTTCTGCCCAGTCAGTCATGTCTCTTTCGAGGCATGATCGCCCAAGCGTGTTTCACGTATGGTACTTAACCGACTAATCTATGACTAAAAGTGGCTGGAAAGTTTAGGTTTCAATTAGGATTAAATAATTATGGTAGACTTAGTTACATTGTATTAAGATCAACAATTAAGTATTGTGTTGGTCATTTATTTTATTAGAAGAATTTTCATTTGTTTAATTATGTTCGGGTGTAAGTTATAAATGAAATATTGTAATTAATTAAATTTTAAAGAAACTTATTTTGTCCGAGTAAGGTACATGGGACAGTGGATATCGGCTCGGAACGAGAAATCGGGGAGCCGAGTTCGAATTCCAGCTGAATCCATTGTATTCGCTTACGCGCAAATACCCTTGGGAAAGGTATTAATCCGTCTCTTCCTTCCAGTTGTGGGTTAAATAACAGGACAGATTGGGTTCTATAGCCTTGGTCGGCAACCAGTCTAACGCAGAAAGCAATGGCAACCTACTGCGGGATAATCTTCTGCCCAGTCAGTCATGTCTCTTTCGCGACATGATCGCCCAAGCGTGTATCACGTATGGCACTTAACTGACTGAAGGTACATAGTGGGACGACACAATATTTAAATACGTTAGTAATTTTTAACAGCAAGTGCGATTTAAAAAAAAATTACTTCATGAGTAAAAGAGCTGAAATGTTTGTTATAATTATGATTAAACAATTATGGTATATTAAATTATATTGTAAGAACCCTAATTAAATGTTGTGTCGGTCTTTTATTTTAGTAAAATAATTATTAATTTTTAAGTTATATTAGAGCACAAGTTTTTTTATAACTTAAAATAGAATTACTTTGTCTGGGTAAGATACATTGTAGGAACATACATTATTTAAATGGATAAACAGCAATCTTTCACAGAAGGCTGATCGTCATTGTATTTTTTATTTTTTAGATTTAGTGTTTAGAACCAGGATTTTAATAATTATGATATACTAAGGTATATTATTGATTAAAAAACAAATTAAGTGTTGTGTGGATCATTTATTTTGGTAAAACAATTTAAAAGTTAAATTGAGGCATAAACATTGCAATTAATAAAATTTAAAGATTTCTTCTTTTTTTAAAGGGCTGGAGATTTTTTGAGGTAAAATTTGAACTGAATATTTTTAATATACCAATATATATATATATATATATTTTTTTTTTTTTAATCGTATCACCCCGAGCAAGGCGGTAACGCCACTGATGTGCAGGGGGCTACGTAATAGTGAAAAGATTGGAAAAGAGAAAACCGAAAACCACATCCTAAACAGGGAACAAGGTATGAGCCTCTTAACCTGTTCAATAGACGTGGGTGGAGTGTGAACCGGGCAATAGATAGATCTATCTACTCCAATTAGATATATCTATCTACTCCAATTATATATATATATATATATATATATATATATATATAGCATAATTATGATCCACGTATACTGTCTTATGTATAGGAAAAACTAGTAAAAATTTGTAAGTTTAAAAATGTATTTTTTGACAGTATTTATTTATTTCTATTATTATATATATATATTTGATATTTCGGTCTGGCATAGGCCTTTCATCAGAAACAAATGATTTTAAAATTTCATCAGAAAAATTGATTTAAAATTTTAAAATCATTTGTCTCTGATGAAAGGCCGAGGCCGGTCTGAAATATCAAATATATATATATAATAATAGAAATAAATAAATACTGTCAAAAAAATAATTGTTTAAACTTACAACTTTTTAGTAGTTTTTCCAATATATATATATATATATATATATATATATATATATATATATATATATTGTTAAATACAAGAGACAATTAATGTCTGTGTTTAATCATGAGCCGTTCTAAACATCGTATTTTGGCTTTAATTTCAGGTGAAAATAAACACAAAAATTCTCCAACATTTGGATATTTTTTTATTATGTTGGTTCTAAGCTTTCGGCTCGCATGAGCCATCTTTAGTTTTCTGTGCGACATGAAAATTTTGTCCGAGATTAAAGAATTCTACTTCATCTGGAGTGAGTTGGTAATCTGATACATTAATGAAGTTGTCATTGATGTTTGGTTAAAGTATTTTTCCTTCATATAACTTGTTTAGTTTTTTGTGGGGGAGACTTGTTTATGGGATTCATGTTCTTTTTGTGTTGTATTGTATAAAAATCCAATATTTCCTTGAATTTTTCACTTGTGGTAAAAGATTGTAAGATTCCTTTAATAAGAACAATTTCAGTGTTGATTAGTTGTAATTCCTGTTTGGCTGTGTTTATTTGTCGTTTAATGACAAATGTATATATATATATATATATATATATATATATATATATATATATATATTATAACTTATATTTTAGAACATGTACATAATTTTTTTTATATATATCCACTACAAATAGTATATTTGTTTCGACATTGAAACTTCAATGTTTCATCAGGCGGTGTGGATAGGAATGGAAAGCCTCTTTTCTTATATTTGGTCAGTTGTGAGTGGGATGTTGGTGGGGGTTAGTGATAAGGGAACATGTCTCGTGTATTGACCATTAGAATTTTGAAGAAAGTGGTGTGGGTAGTTAGTATGGTTGATTAATGAGAGTCTTTGATTTCTAGACAGATTTAACATTAGCATTTAAAATGTAAGTTTTTATTATCTTGCGACTAGACTATATCCTTTGGATTTCTTAGAAGAGCCGGTAAGGGGTGGGATATTCACAGCTCTATATATATATCGAGCACTGTTTTAAATTAATGTTTTGGACGTTGTAAAAATTCTTTCTTCGTTCTATATTCACTAGGATATATATATATATATATATATGTGTGTGTGTGTGTGTTCTTTCATAATTCGTATTATTTATGTTTATCTTATTTCTTTCTTTGTCAGTATTCCTTTTCATGATATCAGTCAGTTAAGTGCCATACGTGAAACACACTTGGGCGATCATGTCTCGAAAGAGACATGACTGACTGGGCAGAAGATTATCCCGCAGTAAGTTGCCATTGCTTTCTGCGGTAGACTGGCTGCCAGCCAAGCCTATAGAACCCAATCTGTCCTGTTATTTAGCCCATAACTGGAGAGAAGAGACGGATTAATACCTTTCCTAAGTGAATGCAATGAATTCAACTGGAATTCGAACTCGGCTCCTCGATTTCTCGTTCCGAGCCGATATCCAATGCACCACAACGCACATCCTTTTATGATATATCTTATTTTATTGTCCTCCGTTCTTTTGTTTCTTTCTTTCTTTCTTTTATCTTTCTTTCTTTTCCCTTTCTTTTTTGTGTGTTATATTTTATTCCTCTTTTTCTTTCTTTTATATTCTTCTCTTTCTTTTTTAATCTTTTCTTCTCAGTTTCTTACTTTTCGTGCTATATGTAATTTTCCTTACATTTTATCTCATATTATGTGACGAAGCCAGTACAATATGATTTATGTTGTTGAAAA
>JBBBDQ010001287.1:1812500-1830000 GCA_037127315.1 Ascarosepion bandense | reverse complement strand
TAATATTTTATGCTTCTTTCTTTCTTTCTTTCTTTCTTTCTTTCTTTCTTTCAACCTAGGAACCATTCCTTCCATTTCGCGTTATATTTTATGCTTCTTTCTCTATTTTCTTTCTTTCATTCTTTCTTTTTTTTTCTTTCTTTCTTTCTTTCTTTCTTTTTTCAAACTAGTATCCATTCCTTCCATTTCGCGTAATATTTTATGCTTCTTTCTTTCTTTCTTTCTTTCTTTCTTTTTTTCTTTCTTTCTTTCTTTTTTCAAACTAGTATCCATTCCTTCCATTTCGCGTAATATTTTATGCTTCTTTCTTTCTTTCTTTTTTTCTTTCTTTCTTTCTTTCTTTTTTCAACCTAGGAACCATTCCTTCCATTTCGCGTTATATTTTATGCCTTCTTCTTTCTCTCTTTCGTTCTTTCTTTCATTCTTTCTTTCTTTTTTCAAACTAGTATCCATTCCTTCCATTTCGCGTTATATTTTATGCTTCCTTCTTTCTTTCTTTCTTTCTTTCTTTCTTTCTTTCTTTCTTTCTTCAACCTAGTAACGATTCCTTCCATTTCGCGTTATATTTTAGGCTTCTTTCATTCTTTCTTTCTTTCTTTCTTTTCTTTTTTCTACCTAGCAATCATTCCTTCCCTTCCGCCTTATATTTTATGCTTTATTCTTTCTTTCTTCATTCCTTTGTTTTTCTTTCTATTTTTTAAACCTAGTAATTATTCCTTCCCTTCCGCATTATATTTTATACTTCTTTACTTCTTTCTTTTCTTTTTCTTTCTTTCTTTCTTTTTTCTGGCTAGTAATCACTTCTTCCTTTCCGCTTTATATTTTATTCTTCTTTTTTGTCTTTCATTGTTTTATTCTTTCTTTTATTCTTTCTTCTATTCTTTCATTCTTTTACTTTTCTTTCTTTTTTCCTTTCTTTCTTTTTTCTACCTAGTAACTATTCCTTCCCTTCCGCATCATATTTTATACTTCTTTCTTTCTTTTTTCTTTCTTTTTTTCTTTCTTTTTTTTCTTTCTTTCTGTTCCTTCTTTCTTTCTTTCTTTCTTTTTTCATTTTTTCTTTCTTTTCTCTAGCTAGTAATTACTTTTTCCTCTCCGCTTTATATTTTATACATCTTTCTTTCTTTCTTTCTTTCTTTATTTATTTATTTATTTATTTATTTTCTTTTTTCTATCTAGTAACTATTTCTTCACTTCTGCATTATATTCTATATTTCTTTTTTGTCTTCTTTCTTTTATTCTCTCTTCTATTCTTTCTTTCTTTCTTTCTTTCTTTCTTTCTTTCTTCTCAGTGTTCTTTTTGTGATCAACTTTATTTCTATTTTCCTCTTTCCTTTTTCTTGTCTTCTTAGGTTTTTTTATTTATTTTTCCATTCGTTTTTTCGTACTCTATTTTGATTTTTCTTTATTTCGTACTTTTTTAAAAATCTTATATTCGTTTTTATTCCTTGCATGTTTAATTTTCTTCCTTCCTTTCTTTTTTCATTTTTGTCTTATCTCTTTCTTTCTTTCGTTGTTGTCATTTTTTCTTTATTTTCATTTTCTTTCTCACTTTCTTTATTTTTATCTTCTTTTTTTCGTCAATATTTTTTTCCAGATATAATATATCCCTTTCTTTCTTTTTTCTTCTGCTCTTTATCTTTTCTCTGTTTATTTACTTTCTTCTTTTATTTTTATTATTTTCCTTTCTTCCTTTCTTTTTTCTTTTCTTTTTTATTTCTTTGTTTGTATTCCTTTTTATGATATATTATATTACTTTTTTCTCTCATATTTTCTTTCTCTGTTAATTTTTCTTTCTTTCTTTCTTAATGATTTATATTCAGTTAATTTTCTTTATCTTTGTCGCTTCGTTCATTTGTTTTCTTTCTTTTCATCACCTCTCTTTCATCCTCCTTTCATCCACCCATATATATATATAAATATATATATATATGTTTATGCAAGCCTCCGTGACCGAACGCGCGTGCGTATGTGTCTGTGTGTGTGTCCTTGCGCGCGTTGTACAAATGTATATATATATATATATATATATATATATATATATATATATATGTGTGTGTGTGTGTGTGTGTGTGTGTGTGTGTGTGTGTGTCCGTCTGTCGTGACGACAGATTTTCCCCACTTCCACAAAAATACACTAATATAACCAATTCTTTTAAAAAATTTATCAGTTTGTCTGACGATCGCAAAAGCGTTAAACCCAGGGTTACAAACTCACACCTATGTATATGAATATGTTTGCTCTATCACTGATATTAAGCGCCTTTAAATAAGTGCCACGCATATATAATATGTAAACAATATAATATATATAACAAATTGCATATTTATATATATATTGATATTTATAATTATTGATATTTATAATTATATACATCCACTTTTCACACACACACACACACACACACACACACACACACACACACACACACACACATATATATATATGTATATGTATATATATGAAATGATGTGTTTTAAGATTATTTTTGATCGATACTCATATTTCAGTAGATATTCTTTTTCTATAGTCGAACAGTATATATATTTATTTCTACCGGTCTAATTATTTATGATGAATTTTTGTTACGAAAATGTGTCAGTCAGCAGGATTCGAACATGCAACCCCTATCCACATAGGTTCGAAACCTGCAGAATGTCACATATTTTCGTAACACACAAACACACACACACACACAAACACACACACACACACACATATATACATATATATATATATATATATATATATATATATATATTTTTAATTCAGATACTTCAATCCAAGGGAAAAAAGCAGGAAGGTAAATTCCAAAAAACCCGATCCTAATTAATATTAAAAATTTTATTTTAATATTAAAAAATGATACAAAAGAGAGCTCCATGTAATAAAATATTACAGAGCAAATATATATTAAAAAAGGATTAATTCAAAGATGTTGAATGGCCATTTCGATATGAAGATCCCCACGGGGGACAACACATCACCTCAGCAACAGAAAAATCCTTTCAGAAACTGGAGAAAAATTAGTCTACTTTTCCTTTTTAAATAGATTGCAAAGAAATTAAAAAATAAAAAATAAAAAATAAAAAATAAAAAATAAAATAAAATAAAATAAAAAGAAAAATAAAGGGAAAGAAAAAGAAAAAGAAAACGAAAAAGAAAAAGAAAAAGATAGAATAAAATCAAATAAATAAGAAAAGCAAAAATTGACATCGTCTGGGTTCGCAAAAAAAAGGGAGAATGTTACTAAAAATTAACAGACAGCCGTGTTAAATCGACGTAAGTTTAAGCAACACGGAAAAAAGGTGGTAAGAGAGATAAAAGAAGGGTGGGAGGGAAAAAGAAAGAAACTAAAGAAAACATTTTTTTAAATATTACAGACGCTGTATATATATATTTATAAACTTCTTTATAAATAAAATTTTATCTGTGTGTGTGTGTGTGTGTGTGTGTATGTGTGTATGTGTCCCTGTGTGTGTCTGTTACCTATTTTCTTGAAACGGCTGAACCGATTTTCTTGAAAATTTACACAGTTCTACAATAAACGTCTGCAAGTGTTCTTAGCTAGGTTTTGTGTCGAGGTATCCCAGATAAATATCGAAAATCGATAATCGAAAATATCGGGTTATAGAAGGAGTGGTCTGATTTTAATCAAATTTTATACACTTATAGACAAAGACATAAGAAACGATATTCAGAAGTTTCAAGGTTGCAGTTCTTACAATAGTGCAGAAAATCGATAATATATATATATATAAAAGCTTTCATTACACCCAAGCAACGCCGGGCTATACTGCTAGTATATATATAATTATAGAATTATGAATTAAGCTTTATAATACTCATTATATTGAGCACTGTTCACAATAAAATCAATGCCAGAGCACTCAAAATAATAAAAAAACCTTGAGTCCTCTTCACCTGGAATTATATATATATATATATATATATTGTAATGCTTGTTATAATGTTTTTAAATTCATAGTATCAATACACAAAATAACAAATCCAACACAAATAAACTGACTTTTCAACTAGATAATTCTCATTTCTAAAAAATTACCTGAGGAAGAAGCCAAAAACATAATGGGCTGGCTTCGAAACATGAAAATTTTTTTGTGTCGTGATACTATGAATCTAAAAACATTGTAACAACCATTACAGTATAAAGCTCTACATTTATATCGAGCACTCTTTATAAAAGTAAATGCATAAACAAAAGGTTAATAAACCTACGAGTTCAACAAATTAGTTACAGATAAACTTCCCAAAATTCAAAGAACATCAATATTTTACATGGAAAATATTATAAAATCTTACCAGCTTACAAAACACATGCAAACATAGTTAATATATCTAAACTTATTTATAAATGGAACTGTGTGTGTATGTGTGTCTGTGTTTGTGTGTGTCCGTCACATATAGTCTCCGAAACGGCTGAACCGATTTTCTTGAAAATTTACAGAGTTGTACTATAAGCGTCTGCGAGTGTTCTTAGCTAGGTTTTGTGTCGAGGTACCCCGATAAATATCGAAAATCGATAATCGAAAAAATCGATTATAGAATGAGTGGTCCGATTTGAATCAAATTTGATACACTCATAGAGAAAAACATAAGAAACGATATTCAGGAATTTCAAAGTTGCAGTTCTTACAATAGTGCAGAAAATTTAATATCGATACCAGGAAATCAAGATTTGATTTCCATCCATTCATTTTTCTTTCAATCTACGGTTTTGCTTTAACTGGAAACAACTACTGCTTTTTAGTCTTTTTTGCCAGCGTCCAAAGAATCTGAGCTCCAGGACCATGGATTAGTTTTAAAGCTTTCATGTCACCCAAGCAACGCCGGGCTATACTGCTAGTCTTTTTATATAGTTGAAAAGAATGTATTCCTGAAGGCAGATTCAGGAAGGCTGGGTTTCGATCTGCTATCAGTAGGAGTAATTCGTTAATATTTGCTTTCATTCCACGACAATTCCATTGTAATATTTTATATGGATTTGTATTCATTTTGTTTTGATTGACATTTGGGAGTTTAAGTTTTAACCTTCCATTTTTGTATGAGGTTGAATTTTATTGGAATTAAGTCTGCTGTTAATAATCGTAGTTCATTTTATTAATATATATATATATATATATATATATATATATATATATATATATATATATATAAAGTAAAATAAATGTTCAATATTCAGAAATGTTGTATGAACATTTCGACATAAAATCCCTAGGAGAGATTCTACATCACCTCAGTAACAGTACATCTTTCAAAATGGAAATAAAAATAAGAATAAAAAGAGAGAAAGATAAAAATAAAAATAAAAATAAAAACAGAAAAATATTAATTAGGATCAGGTTCTTGGGATTTACCTTCCTACTTTTCCGTTTTGGATTTAATTATCATAATATATATATATATATATATATATATATATATATATATATATATATATATTAATTTTTGTTAATATATATATATATATATATATATATATATATTTTATATATATATATATATATATATATATATATATTAACAAATTTAATTATCATAATATATATATATATATATATATATATATATTAATATATATATATTAATTTGTTAATATCTATATATATATATATATATATATATATATATATATATTAACAAATTTTTTCCTACGTTTTCTTCATTGGTAGATTTGGTTTCTATTTCCATATCTTCCAATTCCTTGAGTTGAGTTATTGATTTCTTAAATTTTATATCTGACTTATCTCTACTACTGGAGGTTGATCGGAACCGTGGTTTGGTTTTTATTGGAGTCGGTTTTTGTTGAAGATTTTTTAATATTTGTTTTAATTTATTCCGGAGAGAATTTTGTAGTACTTTTGACTTTTGTATTTATATTTGTCTTTATCATTTGATTTTACATTTTGGCTTTTGAAGAATCTGCTTTATTGTGGAAGCTTCGTTCTTCAGAATCGTCCATTCTTAATATATTGTAACTGTTGTGAAGGGGTATTTGTCGGTTTATTTGTATTTTGGTTTGATTCTAATTTACTCTTAGAAATTAGTTCCTGATTTTGATCATTCGTTTTGATTTTCATAGATGCTGGTGCTATCTTATCCTTGTTAACCTGTTTATGGATTGTTTTTAAAGTTTCGATCAGAATTTTTTTTCTTAAATCATATCACCCTGAGCAAGGTGGTAGCGCTACTGATGTGCAGGGGGCTACATAAGAGTAAAACAAATAGATAGAAAAGAGTGAAGATAGGTACGAACTAGTTAGAAAGGAGCAAGAGAAGGAAGGGAATACAAGCGTGATGACAGTTGAAGAGGTGGAGAGAAAGGAAAGTATATACAGGGTGGTGAAGAAAGAACTAGGGTCAGGGTGGTGAAGAAAATACTAGGGTCAAGTGGTTAAGAGATGAGTATTGACCTTGCGTTTAAATTCCTGGAGGTTGTAGCCGTCAGGAAAGCAAGAATAAGGAAGCGAGTTCCACAGGCAGGAAGTGCGAGTTAAAAGCTGCAGGAGTAGAACTATCGTCTGCATTTGGTTGATCTAACTGTGAATGGGTGAGACCCAGTTGCCGGTCTGGTTGCACGAGTAAACACCATTTAAGTCTAGAGATGAGTTTAAGTCATTCTTCATTACTTGGTTTAATGGCTTCTGCATAATTATTTACTTTTTGATAGGATTCCACTATTTTCCTCGCCTCAGGACGGTAATATTTCTCTTGTGTTTTACTTCTGTGATTTCTGTTTTTTTATTTTAAACGTTTTACATGTTTTTGAGTAAGCTAAGTGAGTTCAATAGTTTGAGCATTTTGCTTCATTTACGTATTCTTCTTCTCAATTATTAGGTTCGTTTTCACCACACTTCCCACATATTCTGTGTTCTCTGCAAATTTCCTTGTAGTGCCTAAATTTATGGCATTTAAAGCATCTCAAGAGAGCTGGTATATATTGATCAACTTTTTCGATTATATATCCGATTTTGATTTCTTTTGGTATTGTAGAGGTATCAAAGGTTAGGATATATAGATTTATGGGTATAATTTGACCGTTTCTTTTTGAGTTGATCCGAACGTGATCAATTACTCCTTGTTTTCTCAAAGTGGTTTTGATTTCTTCAGTAATTAGATCATGACTACTTATAATACCTTTTGATGTATTAGGTTCTTCGTGAGAAAAAACTTTACATTTGTAGGTGTGTTATTTTCATTTCTAATAGTTTTTGTGCTATTTTATAGTTATCTACATCAATAAGTAGATTTCTGTTTTTCAGTTTTTTACCTATTTTAGGGCTAAGATTTTTTCAGTCAGAAAGGGAGATAATTCACTGATTTTTTCCCTTGTAAGGTTTCAATAACTAGGAGTCTTGGAAAGATTTTTTTTCCTAAATATTCAAACATGTTGTTTCTCTCTGGTTTGGATTCCCACTTACTGTCTGAGTTAAAGATGTCTGATAATTTTTCCATTATTATTAGGGCTTACGGCCTATCACGTTGAATACACCGGTTCTCGCTCGATCACCGAAGTTAAGCAACGTTGAGCCTGGTCAGTACTTAGATGGGTGACTGCTTGGGAATACCAGATGCTGTAAGCGTTTAGTGACAGGTGTGTGTTGTGGTGCAGTGGATATCGGCTCGGAAATAGAAATCGGTGAACCAAGTTTGAATTCCAGTTGAATACCCTCCATTCACTTAAGCACTGGTATTCTTGGGAAAGGTATTATTAATCCGTCCCTTCCCTCTAGTTATGGGCTAAATAACAAGGCTAGGACTTGGGGACCCTGCTCTTAAAAACACATCCCAATGAATCTTGATACTCAAAAAGAAAAAAGTATTGCTAGAAACAAAACTTAAATAAAAACAACAATAAATTGTGGAAAGAAAAAGGTATTACCAGCAATAAATAAATAAAATTTAGTTGGCAATAAATAACCCACCAAGGTGTTGATTTGCCATAAAAACAAAACAAAACAACCAACCAACCATTATTATTAATTAAATATATATATATATACTGCCGGCCATAATAATTAGGCCACCCCAGTTTTAAAAAAAAATGATGCATTTCATACTATTTCTACTATTTATTGCCAAGTAGATAATTCTAAATGAAAATAGAATAGTTCTTTTGTTATTATTACTTTGCAAAATTTTACAAGGCAGCCAGGATGCCTTTGGTTCGGCCAGCCAATAAGAAGAAAAGACTAGCATAGGGAAGAGAGCACAAAAATTGGACACCAGAACAGTTCATTTGATGCACATGTTATTGTGCAGTATTAACAAAGAACCATTTTCTTTTCATTTAGAATTATTCACTTGGCAATAATTACTAGAAATAGTAGAAAATACATAATTTCATGAAAAAAATGGGTAGGCGTAATAATTATGTCCGGCTATATATATATATATATGTGTATATATATATATATATATTACAGAGACATTGCTGCCCAAATATACACTTTTTAATAGCAACTAGGAATGTAGCGCCACAACATTCCTGAAAAAAAAAAGTTGAATTAACGCGTATAGCAATAACAAGAAACGAAATGCAACTTTTGAATAATGAGATCTATTATGATGTCCACCTACGAGGAAGGGTCTCTTCCTCTTATTATATATAGTTACTTACGTGACTTTCGGAAGGCCGTTAGCAGCAGTTAATAGCAGTTGAGGACGACAGGTAGTACGCAGTTAAAGCCAGCTACTCGTCAGGCAACACGAAGCGTAACTATACCGTTCGGACTTAGTTATTTCTATTTACTTAATTACTTAATTACTAACACTTACGTTGCATGTATTGTTCTTGTTATACTAATACACTGTTTTGAACCTACCTTCTGTGTTCCGTGTCTTACTTCCGGCACAAACCGGTCACTTCAACTTTGCTGCGAAGTTTCGATACAACAACTCCACAATAAACTGGCGACAAATATCCACGACAAGACCCAAAATCATGACGTCTTATTTCAAAACAACTTGACTGAAGCCGAATATCAAGGAGCATTACAGCACATCAGCCTAAGTATCTACAATGCTGAACTCAAACATCGACAATCATAAAAAAGCTATGAAACCTATACCAAGAAAATATCCTCTTTCCTAACAACACTGATAAATACATGAACCTGTCCGGCTGTACACTAATTTCTGATTCTAGAACTAAATTTTCATCTTCAACCCAAATTTAACCTCGTCAAAAAGAAAACCGAAATCGAAATCCTTCATTGGTCATTACGCCAACAGGAAAATAACAACCTAATAAACCTCCATCCAAATCTCAGAGATCTGCTCAAAGTTAAATGTTTAAAGGACCGTTTTCTACACAACACCCACAAAAACAACATCCCAACAAACTGCTCAAAGTTAAATGTTTAAAGGACCGTTTTCTACACAACACCCACAAAAACAACATCCCAACAAACTGCTCAAAGTTAAATGTTTAAAGGACCGTTTTCTACACAACACCCACAAAAACAACATCCCAACAAACTGCTCAAAGTTAAATGTTTAAAGGACCGTTTTCTACACAACACCCACAAAAACAACATCCCAACAAACTGCTCAAAGTTAAATGTTTAAAGGACCGTTTTCTACACAATACCCACAAAAACAACATCCCAACAAACTGCTCAAAGTTAAATGTTTAAAGGACCGTTTTCTACACAACACCCACAAAAACAACATCCCAACAAACTGCTCAAAGTTAAATGTTTAAAGGACCGTTTTCTACACAACACCCACAAAAACAACATCCCAACAAACTGCTCAAAGTTAAATGTTTAAAGGACCGTTTTCTACACAATACCCACAAAAACAACATCCCAACAAACTGCTCAAAGTTAAATGTTTAAAGGACCGTTTTCTACACAACACCCACAAAAACAACATCCCAACAAACTCACAACTGCTGGTAAACAACTAAGAAACAACCCTAACATTGTCATTCGACGGGCCAATAAATCTAACACTTATGTAATTGCATTATCACAAGAAATTATAGCAAGAAATTACAAATATAAACTACAGTGAAAGATATGTTGATTAAATCATAGCATCTAACAACACCGTTTTAGGATCCTTGTAAAGCATCAAAACTATTTTCGACTAGACGTATATACCAGCGTTGCTCGGTTGTAATAAAACTACTCCATGGTCCTGGAGCTCAGACCCTTTGGACGTTGGCACGAAATTAGCAATAGTTGTTTCCAGTTAAAGCGAAACCGTAGACTGAAAGAAAAATGAATGGATGTCAGTCAAATTCTGATTTTCTGGTATCGATATCAAATTAGTTTTTTTCGTCGTAAACTGAATTTTGAAGGCTAAATAAGTCCTCTGAGTAAATAGTATAATGGCTGAGACTAAAAACTACAGTTATACCTACTAAGAGCCGAACCCGAAGCAAAAACCAAAATAAAACTGGTTTTTATCAGACCCGGTAGGATATCGGGGTATCGATTTCCAATATCGGAGTCAAATAAGTCATCCAAGGATAGAACTGCAACCTTGGAACTTCTGAATATCGTTTCTTATGTCTTTGTCTATAAGTGTATCAAATTTGATTAAAATCGAACCACTCCTTCTATAACCCGGTTTTTTTCGGTTATCGATTTCCGATATTTATCGGGAGAATCTCGACACTAAACCTAGCTAAGAACATTCGCAGACGCTTATAGTACAACTGTGTAAATTTTCAAGAAAATTGGTTCAGCCGTTTCGGAGTCTATAGGTAACGGATACACACACACACACACACACACACACACAGACAAACACACACCCATACACACACAGACCAATGGTGACTAATAATCACCAAGGCACATAGTGTTAATCCGAAATGCAGACTTTATGAAAAATATTCAAAAACAATTAACCATCTTGTATCAAGTTGCACAGTGTTATCATCCGCTGAATATAAAATTCGACAAGATAGGTATCTGCAAAAAAAATTATGCAAATTTCATTCCTAATGTATTTTCTTTCGACTCTTCTGCCTTTTCTAGTTTTTACATTAACTCCTCTTGCCTCGTCATCGAGTATTGATAATTCACTACTATGTTGTTCGATTTCTTTTCCTATTGTTTTTCTAAGGCGGATCTTCATTTGTGTGAGATTACCTTTTTTTAATTTGATGTTCAATTGTTTTGTTGATGCTATATATTGCTTCATTGAGATTTATATGGCTGTCTTCTTCATCCAGAATTAATCTGAGTGCTGCATCACAGCCTTCATTCTATCAGGCATTGCCATCACAGGCTTCTTCAATGTATCTAATGGTATCTCAGCTTCTTTTTGTGTGTACACAGTACTGTGCAAAAGTATTAGGACAGGAACTATTTTATCTTTTATGAGACATATAGACAGAAAATAAACAATTAAATTAAAGTAATTTGATTTGATTGACACAAAAAATGTTTTAACAAGAAAAATTTAATATTTAGTATAATAGCCTTTTGCTTTGATCACATCCTTCATTCTGTCAGGCATTGACATCACAAGCTACTTCAATGTATCTAATGGTATCTTTGCTAAGCAGCTTGTATTTGTTCTCAATGTGTGTCTTGCGAAGTAATATTAGATTTATCAATTTTTTTATTCAAAATATCCCATAGATATTCAATAGGATTGAGATCAGGGCTTTGTGGGGGATAATTCAAATTCCGAAGCCTTCCTTCCTCTTCATTTTTAGTTAGATAATTCTCATAAAGGTTTGGTTTTTCACTCTGTCCTAATACTTTTGCACACTAGCGGTAGTGTGCAAAAGTGTTAGAACAGGGGTGATTTTAAAGTTTATTATGATGCCTCATAGAAGATAAAATATTTCTTGTCCTAATACTTTTGCACAGTACTGTATGTCTGATTTTTTTGTTTGTTTGTTTGTTTGTTTGTTTGTTTTACGTCACAGTCCAAAAGAAAAATTCGTGAAGATATTTCTGAAAATAAGGCTCCGGTTGGAACCAAAACTAAACGTGTATACAACAGAAATCAAAGCATGTTATAATAATAATAATAATAATAATAATAATAATGAGAAGAAAAAGAAGATGTAGAAGGAGAAGACGAAGGTAGCCAAGAAGACGGCAAAGAAGGACAATAATAATAATAATAATAATAATAATAATAATAACAAAGGAAAACTTTATCTATGTAATGCTGGGGATGATAGGGAAGATAGAAAAACATGAAATGAAGCCATAACAACACGCCACTACCTGCCTTAGGTCTCCCCGCAGACTTGGTTGGTAGTGAGACCAAAGCAGAAATCGAAATATGATGAAAAATGACATAATAATAATAATGAGAAGAAAAAGAAGATGTAGAAGGAGAAGACGAAGGTAGCCAAGAAGACGGCAAAGAAGGACAATAATAATAATAATAATAATAATAATAATAATAATAATAATCATAATAAACACTGGTATGAACATCATCCAGCACCGGTTACAGAAATAGAAGATGTAACCATTCTATGGGATTACACCATCTACACAGACAGAAAAATTGAAGCAAACAGGCCAGACATTATTGTTAAAAACCAGAAGGAGAAAACTTGTCTATTAATTGATATGGCTTGTCCAGCGGATTGTAACATAGCAATCAAGGAATTTGAAAAACTGTCAAAATATAAAGACCTGGAAATTGAAATAGAAAAAATGTGGAAATTGAAAACAAGAGTTGTGCCAGTGATAGTAGGTGCACTTGGAATGATAAAAAATGGAACAAAACAACACATTGAAAGAATCCCTGGAAACCCCAGCTTAAGAGATATACAAAAAATTGTATTATTAAGTACAGCCCACACACTAAGGAAAACGTTATCTATGTAATGCTGGGGATGATAGGGAGGATAGAAAAACATGAAATGGAGTCATAACAACACGCCACTACCTGCCTTAGGTCTCCCCGCAGACTTGGTTGGTAGTGAGACCAATGCAGAAATCTAAATATGATGAAAAATGACATAATAATAATAATGAGAAGAAAAAGAAGATGTAGAAGGTGAAGACAAAGGTAGACAAGAAGACGGCGAAGAAGGACAATAATAATAATAATGAGAAGAAAAAGGAGATGTAGAAGGAGAAGACGAAGGTAGCCAAGAAGACGGCGAAGAAGGACAATAATAATAATAATAATAATAATAATAATAATAATAATAATAATAATAATAATAATAATGAGAAGAAAAAGGAGATGTAGAAGGAGAAGACAAAGGTAGACAAGAAGACGGCAAAGAAGGACAATAATAATAATAATAATAATAATAATAATAATACCTCAATCATATAAATGGAACCTATAAGTCTGATGAAATAAACATCAAAAGAGGTATATTTCAAGGTGATTCTTTATCTCCCTTACTATTCTGCATATCATTAATAGCACTAACCAGTCAACTTAACAAGACAGAATGTGGTTATAAAATAGGCCAAAAGAAAATAAGCCATCTATTTTACATGGATGACTTGAAGTTATATGCTAAGAATGATAATGAACTGGAAGGTCTTCTGCAAACTGTAAAATGCTTCAACGAAGACATTGGAATGAAATTTAATTTGAATAAATGTGCTAAAGCTACAGTTTTACGTGGATCAATACAAGAAACATCCTCAATTAGCCTAGACCCTGCTGTAACAATAAAAGAATTGAAACCAGAAGAAGCTTATAAATACCTAGGTGTAAATGAGAGCGAAAACATTCACCATAAAAAAATGAAAGAAATAGTGCGTAAAGAGTACTATAGAAGGCTACAAATGATATTAAAAACTGAATTAAATTCACAGAACAGAGTTATGGCCATTAATAGCCTTGCAATCCCAGTTGTCCAATATAGCTTTAACATCTTACACTGGACTCTAAATGACATCAGGCGAATGGATGCTAAAACAAGAAAGCTTCTTTCGAAGCATAAGATGCATCATCCAAAGGCTGATGTAGATCGTCTATACATACCCCGTAAAGAAGGTGGAAGAGGTCTTATTCAGCTGGAATTGTCATACAAGACAACAACTATTGGCTTACTAACATACATAGAAACAACAAAGGATTGGATGTTACAATTAGTAAGGCAACATGAAGAAAGAAAGAAAAAATATTCAATAATAAAAGAAGGCAGTAAATTCAAACAAGATTTACAGTTAGTAGATTCTGTAGAAAAGCAGAACGGAAGCCAAGAGCCGACTATTGCGGCAAAGAATAAGAATATGAAAATGAAAGCCAAAGACAAATCTCTTGAACAGATGAAACAGCGCTGGCAAGACAAACCTCTGCATGGCCAATATCCAGTACGTGCCAATAAAT
This sequence comes from Ascarosepion bandense, assembly GCA_037127315.1. Taxonomy (NCBI): domain Eukaryota; kingdom Metazoa; phylum Mollusca; class Cephalopoda; order Sepiida; family Sepiidae; genus Ascarosepion; species Ascarosepion bandense. The sequence goes on along the minus strand of JBBBDQ010001287.1, from coordinate 1,815,689 downwards.
CTAATGTTGACAAAGTTAATACTCATCGATGGTTACGTGCATCTGGATTAAAGTCCGAAACTGAAGGCTTTATTCTTGCAGCACTAGACCAAAGTCTTTTCACGAGAAACTTTCAGGCAAATATGATGCATAATAATATGGATCCAAAATGAAGGTTCTGTGATAAACACCAAGAAACAATAGACCACCTAATCTCAGGCTGTTCTGTGCTTGCCCCAAACGAATATAAAAATCGCCACGATAAAGTTGTACAATATTTACATTGGGCAATGTGCAAACATTATGGAAAAGCTGTAAACAAACACTGGTATGAACATCATCCAGCACCGGTTACAGAAATAGAAGATGTAACCATTCTATAGGATTACACCATCTACACAGACAGAAAAATTGAAGCAAACAGGCCAGACATTATTGTTAAAAACCAGAAGGAGAAAACTTGTCTATTATTTGATATGGATTGTCCAGCGGATTGTAACATAGCAATCAAGGAATTTGAAAAACTGTCAAAATATAAAGACCTGGAAATTGAAATAGAATAAATGTGGAAATTGAAAACAAGAGTTGTACCAGTGATAGTAGGTGCACTTGGAATGATAAAAAATGGAACAAAACAACACATTGAAAGAATCCCTGGAAACTCCAGCTTAAGAGATATACAAAAAATTGTCTTATTAAGTACAGCCCACACACTAAGGAAAACGTTATCTATGTAATGCTGGGGATGATAGGGAAGATAGAAAAACATGAAATGGAGTCATAACAACACGCCACTACCTGCCTTAGGTCTCCCCGCAGACTTGGTTGGTAGTGAGACCAAAGCAGAAATCGAAATATGATGAAAAATGACATAATAACAACAACAACAACAACAACAACAATAGCAACAATAATAATAATAATAATAGAAGAAGAAGAAGAAGAAGAAGAAGAAGAAGCAGAAGAAGAAGAAGAAGAAGAAGGGAGACGTGTAAGGAGAAGACGTAGGTAGCCCAGTGGAAGACGGCAAAGAAAGACAAAAATAATAACAGTAAAAATAATAATAATAAGGAACTACTCCCAAAATTACAACCAAAAATGCATAAGCACAAAACTATTTAGCTTTACTATGCAGCACTCAGATTAATTCTGGATGAAGAAGACAGCCATATAAATCTCAATGACGCAATATATAGCAGCAACAAAACAATTGAACATCAAATTAAAAAAAGGTAGTCTCACACACATGAAGATCCACCTTGGAAAAAAAATAGGAAAAGAAATCGAACAACATAGTAGTGAATTATCAATACTCGATGACGAGGCAAGAGGAGTAAATGTAAGAACTAGAAAAGGCAGAAGAGTCGAAAGAAAATACAACATTAGGAATGAAATTTAAGCCCTATCACCTCATGAAAAATGAAGCAAACAACAGAACTGAAAGCTCAAAGACTAAGACGTTATGTGAAAAGATCAAGATTCTGCAGATAGAACCATGATCTTTCAAACCGAGGCAAAGAAATTTTACAGGGAAATAGCTAAACAAAGAATTGAAGTGACAGACCCCCGTCCAAAAAAAAAAAAAAAATGGAAGAGGTTATACAGTTCTGGGAAAGATATGGGCTTGCCCTAAAGAACAAAAAAGCAAATTGAATCGCGCAAGAGATAGAACGAATGAAAATAAAATAAGACGAAAATAAAACGAATTCAGAACACATTGAACAGAATTATTTTACGGAAAACAAGAACAGTATACAAGAAGACATTGAAGAAATCAAGAACCATATAAGTCAGATACAAAATATTGCAATGGAGGAACGAGAACAACTCCCAAAATTACAACGTACAAAGCATAACCTCGAAACTATTAAGCTCTACAGTGCAGCACTCAAATTAATTTTGGATGAAGAAGACACTCATATAAATCTCAATGAAGCAATATATGCATCAGCAATAGCAGCAACAAAAAAATTGAACATCAAATTAAAAACAAGGCAGTCTGATAGACATGAAGATCCACCTGGGAAAAGAAAGATAGAAAAAGAAATCGAACAATGAACTGACAAGAAGAATAAATGTAAGAACTAGAAAAGGCAGAAGCGTCGAAAGAAAATACATTAGAAATGAAATTGAAATCCTATCAACTAAGGAAAAAATCAAGCAAACAATACAACTGAAGGCTCAAAGAATAAGACGCTATGAGAAAAGATCAAGATTCTACAGACAAAACAAGATTTTTCAAATCGATGCAAAGAAATTTTACATGGAAATAGGTAAAAAAGAATTGAAGTGACAGTCCCTAAAAAAATGGAAGAAATTATACAGTTCTGGGAAAAAATATGGGCTTACCCTAAAAACAACAAAAAACCAAATTGAATTGCGCAAGAGATAAAACTCATGAAGAATAAACCAAAACGGGGATGGAATCACAGAAAAGAATGTAAAATGTCCACTGAAGAAAGTACACAAACAGAAATCTCCAGGAATAGATAAAATTCCTAACTTTTAGCTTCGTTATCTAAATACAAAACACAAAAAATAGCCAAAGAAATTCAAGAAATGGCTAATGATCCCACTAAAATTCCTGCATGGATGAATAAAAGAATTACCTTTCTTCTACCCCTAAATAATGACACGAATATTCCGAAAAACTACAGACCAATTACATGTCTCCCCACAGCATACAAGCTATTGACATTATTTTAACAAAACAGACATATTTATTCTTGGAAAGAAATGACATGTTACCGCTTGAACAAAAAGGGTGCAAACGTGGCTGTTATGGATGTAAACACCAATTACTTATTAAAAGAATAGTCTTGGAAAACTGCTTTAATGCAAACAAGAATCACAGTACTGCCTGGATAGAATCGTAAGGCATTCGATAGTGTATCACATTCCTGGATATGAAAGACTTTAAATATGTACAAGGTATCACCCGTCATCATCAATTTCATCAAACAATGTATGTCAATATGGAAAACAACCCTTGACCTCAATCATATAAATGGAATCTATAAATCTGGTGAAATAAACATCAAAAGAGATATATTTCAAGGTGATTCTTTGTCTCCCTGACTATTTTGCATATCACTAATAGCATTAACCACTCAACTTAACAACACAGAATGTGGTTTTAAAATAGCTCAAAAGAAAATAAGCCATATATTATACGTGGACGACTTAAAGTTGTATGCTAGGAATTACAGT
>JBBBDQ010001287.1:1802500-1805000 GCA_037127315.1 Ascarosepion bandense | reverse complement strand
AGCCATGTGCGACACAAAAAATGAACCTGCCTAATTTTCTCTGTATAACTCCACTCTGTTAATAATAATTTAAATGTTCTATGTTCACTGAACATTAAATGTTCATCCTTTGACAATGGATTATGTAAGCCGAAAGCTCAGACCTGATAAAAAAATCAACAATTATTGCGATTTCTTGTCGTCTTTCCATGACAACACTATCAAGCTAATCAGATCATACGAACGGATCTTACAGAAAATAAATAGACAGAACTTGTCTATATTATTCAATGAAACCTGTATTAATATATATATATATATATATATATATATATATATATATATATATTAAAATACTTTAATCCAAACGGAAAAGTAGGAAGGTAAATCCAAAAACCTGATCCTAATTAATATTAAAATTTAATATTAAAAATGATACAGGAGGAGTGCTCAATGTAATGAAAATTACAGAGCTAATATAAAATAAAATAAATTTTCAATAATCAAAATTGTTAAATGAACATCTCAACATGAAAACCCTAAGAGAGATTTTACGTCATATGCAGGCATATTTCAAAATGTGAATAAAAAAAAAAAATTAAAATTAAAAAAGAGAAATAAAATAATAAAAAATGATGGTTAAGATTTGAGAAATTTATGTCACAAAAAGAATTTGAAGTAAATCAGTCTATTTTTAGTTTTAAGTATTCGATAGTTAGAACCAAAAATAGACTGATTTACTTAAAAAAAAAATTGTGACGTATATTTCTCAAATCTTAACCGTCATTTTTTATTTATTTTTATTTATTTTTTATTTTTTATTTTTATTTTTATTCTCATTTTGAAAGATGCCTGCTGCTGAGGAGATGTGAAATCTCTCTTAGGGTTTTCATGTTGAAATGTTCATTGAACAATTTTGATTATTGAAAATTTATTTTATACATACATATATATATATATATATATATATATATATATAATGGACTCTCCCGTCGATTTCGACGTATGCGTGTCTATCTCAGTTATATATCAGGTATCTTTTTATAAGAAACTATTTAATATTATAGAGTTCTTTCAGTGATTCCATAACTGGAGAGCTTGTGTAATAAACTTTTGTACCAAACATTGTTGAAGTCCTTTGATATATCTAATAATTTGATCCTTGAGTAATGTGTGTCGGATAGAGCCTCACTAATTCTGTGTGTAATAATAGCTAGGATATCAGCAGTACATCGGGCTGATCAAAACATGTAATTGAATATATATATATATATATATTATGGACTCTCCCGTCGATTTCGACGTATGAGTGTCCAACTCAGACTGCCACACAGAGAATTGTTTAGAGTGTTGAAGGCTTGTGTAGCACCATCCACACATTTTGGAACCGCTGATAACAAACACTCGGTGCAGAAGTTTGCCACGGATCGCATGAACAGCAGACCTCAGATATTTAACCCATAACTGGAAGGAAAGGACGGATTGACACCTTTCCCATGGGTACCAGTGCGTAAGTGAATGCAGCGTATTCAACTGGAAAACGAACTCGGCTCACCGATTTCTCTTTCCAAGCCGATATCCACTGCACCACAACACACATCCGTCAATATATATATATATATATATATATATATATATATATATATTTATCAGGCAAAATGTTTGCGTGTGTGTGTGTGTGTGTGTCTATCTGTCTGTCTGTCTTTCTGTAAGTCCTTTATACAAATACACAATTTTTATCCGATTCTCACCAAACTTCCCAAAAATATTCTTTAGTCTACCGGTCAAGTCATGGGCTACTTATTCTTTCAGATTTTTCCCCGATATCCTGATCGAAAATCGATACACCGATATCCGATCAAGTCTGGTCAAGATCAGGATTTCAGTCCTTTTATCGTGGTTCTTGTTGCAGAATTTGTTTTAAATTGATAAAATTATACTTTTTAATCTCAAACATTAGTAGATCTTCTCAGACGACTCATTTTCCTCGATATCGGAAATCGATACCCCCGATATTCTATCAAATCTGATCAAAAATTCATCCATCAATATGGCTCATTTTCTCCAATTTTACCCCCCATGGGTATAATAAGTTTTCCTGAACTTACTTAGGTTAGTTTATCCTTGGATGATTTATTTGACTCCGATATTGGAAGTCGATACCCCGATATTCTATCGGGTCTGATCAAAATCAGGTTTTCAGCCCATTTATTTTGGTTTTTACTTAGGGTTTTGCTCTAAGTTGTTATAATTGAAGTTGTTAGTCTCGGCCATGATACTATTTACTCAGAGGACTTATTTAGCCTTCAAAATTCTGTTTGCGACGGAAAACTTATTTGACATCGATACCGGAAATCAAAATTTGATTTACATCCATTCATTTTTCTTTCAACCTACGGTTTCGATTTGACTGGAAACAACTATTGCTTTTTAGTCTTTCGTGCCAACGTCCAAAGAGTCTGAGCTGCAGGACGATGGATTAGTTTTAAAGCTTTTCATTGCACGCCGGTCTATACTGCTA
>JBBBDQ010001287.1:1697500-1800000 GCA_037127315.1 Ascarosepion bandense | reverse complement strand
GAAAGCTTAGAACCTAATAAATAAAAAAATTATCCAAATGTTGGAGAATTTTTGTCTTTATTTTCAAGTGAAATTAAAGCCAAAATACGACGTTTAGAACAGCTCATGATTAAACATAATAGACATTCATTGTCTCTTATATTTAACAGTATTTGCTGCCTCGATGCACTAATATATATATATATATATATATATATATATATATATATATATATTGATTCATTCATTCATTACTTAGTTTTGGTCATAATAAAATTAGACAAGTACACAGTTACAGTAAAAATTGTTGAATACAATTATATTGGAGTACTTTTGAATATTCTTCATTTGTAAACGAATTATTTCGCAATCTAGGATTCTACCATATGGTGTCTTCAGGCCATTTGCAAGTCGCATGAAGATACCTTATGGTATAAACCTAGGCCGCGTAATAACTCGTTTACAAATGAAGAATATATAGTATAGAGGAATGGTAGACTAAAAAGAACAGTAGCAACTTATGTATTTACGCATCGTTCATTCAGTAATAAATTTGAACACTCTCGACTAATGCCGTGTGTTTACATTGTATATAACACGCTAAAGTCCGTCTTCCTTTAACGAACGTCCATATCTCATAGGTAGAATCGCCGAGTGATATCAGTTAGGTCGGGTTTCAATCCTGACGAGATGCAATCGGATGTCTACGTGTACTGTGATACGGCGAAAAAGATCTACGGATGACTAATATATCTGTAAATAGAGAGAGATAAATAGATATAGATAGCTAGATTTATATGTCTTTATAGATAATATATATATATATATAAAGACATATCAATAAATATAAATATAAATTTAAATAATTATTAATATTACTTATTATTACAAATGACCAAACCTCGATAGTGATCATTGTTCCCCATATACATATCAAAGCTAAATTATATATAAAACATACATACCTACACATCTCTGAATGTGTGTTTGTATAGTTGTGGGCGTTAATTGTTTGTGTCTTTATAAGGTAAATTGGTGACTTTTAGTGATAGAATGCTTGACAGTATTTTTGCACATTTTTAATATTAGCAATAATGTCAGTGAATTTGATGGCACAATGGGCAGTTAGAATGGTGAGTGTACTCATAGGCATATATCTCATCAACAAATTAGCAAATGTCATTATCAATAATACAGTAAGTTATAAAGAACGACTGGCTAATAATTGTGAAAAAATGTAACGGTAGAATTTCAGAAAAAAAAAATATATAGAAACACTCAGCACATTAAGATTCATGACAAATATAAAACCGATCTAAAAATTGTAAAAATATGAGGCTTAGAAGACCCGAAACATGTGTCACGGAACCTCAAAATAAATAGAAAATATGAAAATAATAATCAAGAACATTTTTTTCTTTTTGAAACATACACTTTTCTCTCGCTGAAGGAACAGTAGGCTTCGCCTTATATAAACATAAAAATACATATTTAGTTGCTATATTTATAGTCTAAACGCAGTCAACACGCTTGGCCGTTGACAAATTGAATTTTTTGAAACTATATATATATATTTAAAAACTTACAAATTTTCGAATACGCGCTACACGTGTTTCAACCGTTAGGTTTCTTCAGGTACATGTACGGTAACCCAATAGAGGTCAATCCCAGACATGCCAATTTTTGTGTAGTGTTACTATGCTTTTATAAACCAGGACTTGTTTTCTGATTCATCCGGGTTCGTACGTACCTAGGATTTTATTCTTAAAATGCCTACATCTTGACCTTACTTTAGTGAAGTATATATATATATATATATATATATATATATATATATATATATATATATATATATATTGTAATGGTTCTGTTGTTACAATGGTTTATAAAAGCATAGTAACACTACACAAAAATCATCGTGTTTCAGAGCACAGGTGCCCTTCTTCTGGTGATTAGTGGAAATTAAAATAAATAGTGGAAACGATTCATTCTTGGGAATGTGATATGTAAGTGATGTGTGGGATGGGAATTTAGTATGTCTAAGCCGGTCCGTCGGCAGTTTGTAACCATAGAAATACACATTTCCGTTAGGAGAGGGGGCGGGGGTAGTTTAGTTTTGGACAGGTCACTTTTTAGTTTTGTCTAGGTAATTCTTATATTGGGATGTTAGGTTTTTTAAAAAAGGGTAGACACGTTTTATTTTACTACTATCTATGAGTGGATAGAATACAGTGACTTTTTAGTGTTGTATGGGTTTATTTTATTTTATTAATATAATATTCGTTTTTTTTATTTTGTGGATTGAACATGGATATTAATTAACTTTTGGAAAGGAGTATTTTATGTGAATGAGGTATTTAGTGGAGCCGTATAATACTTCAAATAGGTAAATAATTTTAACTGTAAGTTGATTTAATATTAGAGCACGAGTTTTGACAAATCCCTTTTGGTTAATTAAATTTTAAAGAAAAATATTTTCTATGTTTACATGACACTGCTAATTCATCCCTACGTCTCAATAGTTCGCCATTGTTGGGGTACCTTAGAATGTGCAGCTTTTCAATCAGGCATAAAGGCAGATGTCGTGAAGCGAGTTACAGGTTCCAGTTTTTTCCAGGATTTTCCATTTTATTTTGGGTTTCTTTTTTGTGTCCTTTAATTTCCAAAAATATGCAGAATGGGATGTTGGCATCATTTACAAATCACATCCCAAGAATGAATCGTTTTCACCATTTATTTTCATTTCCACTAAACACCAGAAGAAGGGCACTTGTGCTCTTAAACACGAGGATTTTTGTGCAGTGATACTATGCTTTTATAAGCCATTGTAACAACCATTACAATATAAAGCTCTACTTTGTATCGAGAACTCTTTATAAAAGTAAATGCTTGAACAGTGGGTTTAAAATCTACGTGTTCTATCACTTTCTTACAATATACATATATATATATATATATATATATAGATATATATAGATATATATATATATATATCTATCTATATATATATATATATATATGTATATATATATATATATATGTTCAGATGTATCTCTATCTATCTATCTATCTATCTATCTATCTATCTATCTATTTATCTATCTATCTCTTTCAACCGTCACTATTTTTCTAAAGCCTTTCCTGTTTTTATTCTTTCTTTTTTTTCCTTTGTAGACTACTCTCCTTTCTTTCTTTCTTTCTATTTATTCTCTCTGTCTGTCATTCATTTTGCGTTGCATATATCTTTTTTGTCAGTTTGGAAATTTGTTTGTTTCCTTCCTTTTCTTTCTTTTCTCTTTCATTATTCTTTGCTTGTCTCTTTCTTGTCTGTATATATTTGTTTGTTTCTTTCTTTCTTCCCTTGATTCTTTCTTTCAATCTTTTTTTCTTTCTAGTATATCTTCCTTCTTTCTTTTATTTTTCTTTCTAGTATCTTTGTCTTTTTTCTTTTTCTTTTTCCTTTCTTCATTTCTTTCTTTCTTTCTTTTTTTCTTTCTTTCTTTCTTTCTTTCTTTTATATCCACCTTCGTATTTCTTTCTTTCTTTTTTCTTGCTTGCATATACGACTTCTTTTATCTTTCCTTCTTTCTTTCTTTCAATATATCAACCTTCTTTCTTTCTTTCTTTCTTTTACATCACGCCTACTTTGTTTATTTCTTTCTTTCTTAACAGTTCTATTCCGGTCTTTCTTTCTTTCTTTATTATTAGTGTATTACGCCTTCTGTCTTCCTTTCATTCTTTCTTTCTTTCTTTTATATCACGCCTTCTTTCTTTCTTTCTTTCTTTTATATCACGCCTTCTTTCTTTCTTTCTTTTACATCACGCCTACTTTGTTTTTTTCTTTCTTTCTTAACAGCTCTATTCTGGTCTTTCTTTCTTTCTTTCTTTCTTTCTTTCTTACTGTTATCCTCCTCCTCCACATTAATATGTGTCATGTGATAAATTGTCTCTTTCAGTATCACAGCCGTCGTCCTGAAATGCTTAGTGAACTGTTCTGACATCGAGTGTTCGGTCCCCTATGGGAGCACCGTATATATTTCTTTTCACCAAACAAATAAATCTATATTAAATATCTATTGGTTTGTCTTGCTTCCCCACCCCCATACCGCCGCCTCCGCCACTGCGCCTAATTTTTTTTTCTTTCCACTTTAGCAAAAGCGTGTTTATTTATTTTTGGTTGTTACTATTGATGACCTGCTCTTCCTTCTTCTCCTCCCACTTCTTATAAATATTATTACTGTTTGTTTTCGAGTTTTCATTGAGGGTTTAAATGGAGCTCAAGTGGCAACAAGTCCAACACTCTCCTCAGTATGCCTTAATCATATATTATAATTTTTAAGATTGTCTAATTTTATTAACGAGCAGTTTAGCCCGGTTTAGCTCGGGTAGTTTAAGGAATAATAAGAATAAAAAACATATGATGAATTTACAAAGCAAATACTTACACAACGTCCACCCTCATCACTTTTACAGATATAGATAACAATGTAGAATGTCCCTATTGGATTAGGGTGGGAGGGGAAGGGGCAACATATATAGACATAGATATTATAAAGTGGGATGATCGATTCTATATTGTAATCAATATATAAACTGATCCCTGTCGTTGTGGGGTGATAATATATATTTTTCTACCCCTAATTTTGGCATTCTGAAAAATTTCAAGGTGTCGTTAGCGTTCTGACATTTTGATCTACATCTGAGCGCAACTCCCGTCGAGCTAGACCGAAAAATGCAGACACTAAGTCGAAGCTATCAAACAAGCAAATACTTACACAACGTCCACCCTCGCTACTTTTATAGATATAGATAACTACTTAGTAATCTGTAAAATTTAGGAAGATATTACTATTGTTACCGCTTTTATTTTCTGATAATGTTGGGATTAGACATCAATATTTGCAAATATTTATGCTCGTTTATACGCCCAAAAATAATCAGAATATATGGATCGGAATCCGACAAAATGATAGAATAAAGTAAAGAACAAAATAGGAAAGGTAAAAAAAAAAAAGACAATTTCGCTAGAAACTAGGAAGAGATTACTGGATTGCTACGTGCTGTCCGTCCTTCAATATGGCAGTGAATGTTAGAAAATATCATCAAAGATGAAGGAAAAACTTGAAGCAACTGAAATGTTGTTCTACAGAAGTATAATGGATATAAAGTGGGGGATCAGTTCAATATTACTATCAATACATAAACTGACCCCTCACTATGTGGACACAGCGGTTTCTATACATTTATATTTCTGAGACCCAAAAGCGCAAGGATGCATTCCGAGAGCAGAGTAGACTGGATATAAAGTGGGGGATCAGTTCAATATAACTATCAATACATAAACTGACCCCTCACTATGTGGACACAGCGGTTTCTATACATTTATATTTCTGAGACCCAAAAGCGCAAGGATGCATTCCGAGAGCAGAGTAGAGTATTAAGAGACAGGAAGATTTCGCTAGAAACAAAGAAAAGAATACTGGATTGCTATGTGATGTCAGTTCTTCAATATGGCAGTGAATGCTGGACAATATCATCAAAGATGAAGGAAAAACTTGAAGCAACTGAAATGTGGTTCTACAGAAGGATGCTGCGAATATCATTGATCGAGCATGTGAGCAATGATGAGGTCTTGGAAATGAAGGAAACAAAAAGGAAATTAATACTGAGCATCAGGAAGAGACAGCTGAAGTTCTTGGGACACGCAATGAGGAAGGAGGGCTTGGTGAATCTGATACTAACAGGCCAGATAGAGGGGAAAAGAGACAAGGGAAAGCAACGGATAACATATTTGATGGACCTAATCAGGTGAATGACGGAACGAGGATTGCATGTTGTAACAGGAGAAGGCGTGCTCAGAGCCACCAGGGATAGGGAAAAGTGGAAGGTCAAGATCGCCTACGTCGTGGAGGGACAAGGCACAAAGAAGAAGAAGTTCTAACATGTTTCACCTTTTTTAAAGCTTCTTTAGAGACCAAGAAAGAAACAAAAAAAACCAAAAAAAAACAAGCACATTTTACTAGTATGTTGTGATTTGGAGTTAATTTTGGTTGCTCATATATATGTCACATGTATTAAGCAATAGATTATTTTTCAATGCATGTGCGTCTGATATCAACATGTCAGCACTCTTTTCGGTATTATTTCGCTTATCGTTAATTCTGCTGTTAGGATTTCCTCACTTTCCATATCTTCTAATCTTTTTGAGAGACTCTTTCGGGACCCTTAATTCATACATGCTTAACTATCATTTTCTTAATTTCTTATATGAGGTCTTAACTATTGTCGGTCCTGGGCATGGCGGTAAACTGCATCTGGCAGCAAGGCCTCTGATTGGGAGGTTGTGAGAAGCATGGAACCACCTCTTAGTTGCTGCTGTTCCCAGGTTCACCCTGACCCGGTGTGGTAGCACCAGTTAGGGTCCCAGCTATGGGCAAATAGTTACCCCACCAAACTGGGGTCAAAACACTATGAACGTATAAAAATAAACTTTTATAGAAATATATACGTAAAACCAGATTTTTATAGAAAATATATATTTTTTGTTTTTACCAACAATACATTTTTGAAGAAAAAATTATTACCATAACACATTTTTAAAGAAAAAAAAATTCTCAACTAAACATTTTTGAAGACAAAAATAGAAAACATTTTCAGTTTACTAAAATAAAAATGAATAAAAACAAAAAAAATATCATTAAAATCTGATTAAATCAACTTTCTCACTATAACCGAAAACTAAAAAACAATACCTTAAAACACCACCTTTTTGGCATTTAATAACCCACAAAGGTGTTGATATGCTGTAAAGCAAAACTCAAACTCTAAACTCTAGTTATTGTCCAGTTCTTCATTTTCTTTTAGAGTTACGCAAAAGTCTGCTAGTTGCCGTGGTTAAACTTCCCCTCTATTTTTATTTTTAAAGGAGAATTTCCTTTTCTTGTGCATTCTCCTTAGCCATTGTTTCATCCTTACTCTCCTGCTTCTAACGCCTTCCTCTCCACGTTTCGCACCAAAACCCGCGGCCCTCTTCCGCCTTTCTAGATATTCTTCTGCCTTTCTCTCTAATTTCTTTTGTTTTTATCTTTTCTATAACTTTCACTCGCAGTCCTTTCACCCTCACACTGTTGCTTCTTTCTCTTTATCTATACTTTTCTCGCAAACAAACCTATATTTCTTTTTCTTCCTAAATCCATTTTTCGATTTTATTGAATTAGCGTTTCTTTCATCAATATTTTTCTTTTCGTTTCTTCTTGTCTTATTGTTTATTTCTTTTATTTTCCATCCCATTGCATCTTCCACCTTTCTTTTTTCTTTTCACATTTGCTTATCTTTCTTTTTTCATTGCTTCTGATATTTCTTTTTTTCTTTCTTTCTTTCTTTCTTTCTTTCTTTCTTTCTTTCTTTCTTTCTTTGTTATGCTCCTTTTTGTTTATTTTATTTTCAATTCTGTCTTTTTTTTTCGTTCACTTATCGTTCATTTTTCATTTCTTTGTTTTTTCCTTTCTTATTAGTATATCTATCTTCTTTCGCCCTTTCTTTCTTTGCTTTTTCTTTGCTTCTTTGTTCCTGTGTTTTTTCTTTCGTTCATTCGTTAGTTCTTTCTTTTGTTTGTTTTTCATTTTCCTGCTGTCATTTTTCTATTTTTTCATTCTTCGTAGAATAATCACCTTCTTTCTTTCTTTCTTTCTTTCTTCGTATATTATTCGTCTTCTTTCTTTATTTCTTTCTTTATTCGTAGAATATTCGCCTTCTTTCTTTCTTTCTTCGTAGAATATTCGCATTCTTTCTTTCTTTCTTTCTTTCTTCATAGAATACTCGCCTTCTTTCATTCTTTATATCTACGTAGAATAGTCGCCTTCTTTCTTTTTTTCTTTCTTTCTTTCTTTGTAGAATATTCGCTTTCTTTCTTTCTTTCTTGCTTTCTTTCTTTCTTCGTAAAACTCTCACCTTCTTTCTTTCTTTTTCCGTAGAGTACCTGCCTTCTTTCTTTCTTTTTCTTCGTAGAATACGCGCCTTTTTATTTCTTTTTTCTTCATAGGATACACACCTTCTTTCTTTCTTTCTTTCTTTCTTTCTACATAGGATACTCGCCTTCTTTTATTCCTTATATCTTTATAGAATAATCGCCTTCTTTCTTTCTTTTTACTTCGAAAGATACTCGATGTTTCTTTCATCGTAGAATACTCGCCCTCTTTCTTTTTTATTTCTTCGTAGAATATTCACCTTCTTTCTTTCTTCCTTCTTTCATTCTTTCTTTCTTTCTCCTTTCTTTCTTTCTTTCTTTCTTTCTTTCTTCGTAGAATTCTCACCTTCTTTCTTTCTTTTCCCGCAGAATACTTGCCTTCTTTCTTTCTTTTTCTTCGTAGAATACTCACCTTTTTATTTCCTTTTTTTCTTCGAAAAACACTCACTTTCATTCTTTATTTATTTCTTCGTAGATTATTCGCTTTCTTTCTTTCTTTCCTATATTCTTTCTCTTTCTTTGTTCGTAGAATACTCGCCTTGTTTTTTCTTCGTGGAATACTTGCCTTTTCTCTTTTTTTCTTTGTAAAATCTTCGCCTTCTTTTTTTCTTCGTAGAATACTCATATTTTTTCTTTTTCTTCGTAGAATACTCGACTTTTTCTTTCCTTTTTCTTCGTAGAACACTCGCCTTCTTTCTTTCTTTATTTCTTCATAGAATATTCGCCTTTTTCTTTCTTTCTTTATTTATTTTTCTTCGTAGATAACTCGACTTCTTTCTTTCTTCGTAAAATACTCGCCTCCTTTTTTCTTCGTAGAATACTTGACTTCTTTCTTTCTTTATCTTTGTTGAACAATCGCTTTCTTTCTTTTTTATTTCTTCGTAGAATATTCACCTTCTTTCCTTTTTTTCTTCGTAGATAATTTGCCTTCTTGCTTTCTTCGTAGAATACTCACCTTCTTTTGTTCTTCTTTCATAGAATACTTGCTTTCTTTCTTTCTGTTTTCTTCGTAAATTCCTCGCCTTCTTTCTTTCTTCGTAGAATATTCGCTTTCTTTCTTTCTTTTTCAAATAATACTTGCCTTCTTTTTTCTTTTTTCCTCGTAAAATCGTCGGCTTCTTTCTTTCTTTATTCTTTGTAAAACCGTCTCCTTCTTTCTTTCTTCGTAGAATATTTCCCTTTTTTTATAGAATACTTGACTTCTTAATTTTTTCTTCCTAAAATCTTTCTTCGTAGAATACTCGCCTTCTTTCTTTTTTTTTTCATAGAATAATTGCCTTCTTTCTTTCTTTTTACTTCGTAAAATCCTAGTTTTTATCCTTCTTCGTATAATACTCGCCTTTTTACTTTCTTTTTTCATAGAATACTTGCCTTGTTTTTTCTTTTTTCTTCGTAAAATCTTACCCTTTTTCTTCTTCGTAGAATACTCGCCTTCTTTCTTTAATTAACTTATCTATTATTCTTCTCTTTCTTTTACTGTACGATTATCCTTTTCCGACTCTCATTTCTGTTGCTCAGTTTTTCATTCTGCCTTTCTAATCTATTCTTCACTTTTACTTTATTTTTTCATTCTATCTTTTCTTTCTTTTTTATCTAATTTTTTAATTATTTTCCCTATTTATTTTATTTTTTAATTTACTTTATTCTTTTTCTCCTTGTTTTTTTTTTCGTTTTGCTTTCTTTATATTTCCTCGTATTTGCTCTTTTCATCCTTTTCAATTTTTTTCTTTCATCTTTACTTTTCTGTTTCTTTATTTCTCTGTTGTTCTTTTTTCTGTTTTCTTTCTTGCCCCTTTTTTCTCATAGTTCCTATTCCCTTGTGTCACTTCTTAATTTTTTCTAAGATATTTTCACTTTTTTCTTTCGTATAATATTTCCTTTTCTTTCTTTTTTATTTATTATTCGCTTCAATTTTTTTAATCATTTTAATGTATTTTTTCTCCGAAGAAAGTTCTTGCTTGAAATTTTGAAAAAAAAATTCTTTTTTCATTCTTGAATTTCTTTACATTCTCAACTTTGTTTTTTTCGTTTTCCTATCGTTTTTTAATTGTTAATTTTTTTCTTTCTTATTTAAATGACTTTACAACTTCCACTTACTTTTTTCTTCCAATTTTTTTATTCTGCCCGTTTGCCTTCTTCAGTACCTTTGCAACATTAATTATTTTTGCTTTTCTTTTTTTTTTCTTGTTTTCATATTCTAACTTTTTCTTTTTTACTATTTTAATTTTTGATATTTTTACTTTTTTCTTCTTTAATATTTTAATTTTCTTTTTTTGATTTTCTTTTTCTTTCTTGTTTTGATAGGTTAACTTTTTTCTTCTTTACTATTTTAATTTTTTTTGCTTTTCTTTTTCTTTCTTGTTTTGATATTTTTTCTTCTTTAATATTTTAATTTTCTTTTTTTAATTTTCTTTTTCTTCCTTTTGATATTTTTGTTTTTTCTTCTTTAATATTTTAAATTTCTTTTTTGATTTTTTCTTTCTTGTTTTGATATTTTTTACTTTCTCCTTCTTTACTATTTTAATTTTCTTTTTTTTGCTTTTCTTTTTCTTTCTTTTGATATTTTTACTTTTTTCTTCTTTGATGTTTTAATTTTCGTTTTTTGATTTTCTTTTCTTTCTTGTTTTGATAGTTTTACTTTTTCTTCTTTACTATTTTAATTTTTTTTGATTTTCTTTTTCTTTCTTGTTTTGTTATTTTTTTCTTCTTTAATATTTTCATTTTCTTTTTTTAATTTTCTTTTTCTTCCTTTTGATATTTTTGTTTTTTCTTCTTTAATATTTAAAATTTTTTTTTGATTTTTTTCTTTCTTGCTTTGATATTTTTACTTTCTCCTTCATTACTATTTTCATTTTCTTTTTTTGCTTTTCTTTTTCTTTCTTTTGATATTTTTACTTTTTTCTTCTTTGATATTTTAATTTTCTTTTTTTGAATTTCTTTTTCTTTCTTGTTTTGATAGTTTTACTTTTTTCTTCTTTACTATTTTATTTTTTTTTTTGATATTTTTATTTTTTCTTCTTTAATATTTTAAATTTCTTTTTTGATTTTTTCTTTCTTGTTTTGATATTTTTTACTTTCTCCTTCTTTACTATTTTAATTTTCTTTTTTTGCTTTTCTTTTTCTTTCTTTTGATGATATTTTTACTTTTTTCTTCTTTAATATTTTCTTTTTCTTTTTCTTTTTCTGATTTTTTTCTTTCTTGTTTTGATATTTTCATTTTTCTTCTTTAATATTTTAATTTTCTTTTTTTGAATTTCTTTTTCTTGCTTGTTTTGATATTTTTACTTTTTCCTTCTTTAATATTTTAATTTTTTTATTTTCTTTATCTTTCTTTTGATATTTATATTTTTCTTCTTTAATATTTTAATTTTATTTTTTTGATTTTCTTTTTCTTTCTTGTTTTGATATCTATATTTTTCTGCATTAATATTTTGATTTTATTTTTTTGATTTTCTTTTTCTTTCTTGTTTTGATATTTTTACTTTTTTCTTCTTTGATATTTTAATTTTTTTCTTTTTGAATGTTTGACATTTTCTTTTTTCAGTTTTTTTACAGCTTCTTCTTTCTTCTTTTTTCTTAACCAGTCACCTTTATTCCATATATCACATTATTGTTCATTTCAATTGTAATTTGTCTAAAAGGTTATTTTATTTGCATTTTTTTTTCATTCATAATTTATTTGCATCTCTGTTCTTTAAATAAAAGAATTCATTTTTCATTTATTTATTAATTTTTTGCTGGATTATTTCATTTTTCTTTCATTCATTTATTCTTTCATTTTCTTTTATTCGTTAATTTTTTCATTCTTTACTCATCCGCTTGTCCCTCTTGTGTTCTTTTACCACGCGCTTTCCATTTTTAAAATCTTTTTTTTTTTCATTCCATTATTGTCTCAATCCTACTATAACCCTTCTTCTTCTTCTATGTGCCCTGTCCCTTCAGGACGTAGGCGATCATGGATCTCCACGTCTCTCTATCCCTTGTGGCTCTTAGTATGTTTGCTCTCCTTTTCATAACACCCTTACTCTTCTAATTCTCCTCCTTACTCTCCTTCTTATTCTCCTCCCTACTTTACACTATCAATTGTTCTTATCAACCTTAGCCCTACAAAACTCTCCTTCTTAACTTCATCGTTTATTAAGCCCTTTTTCTTTTCCTTTCTTTTTCTTTCTCAACAATTTTCCTTTTCTTTTTCTCTCAGCGTGATCTTCACTCTTTAATTCTCATTCTCTTTCCTTAACCTAAATCGCTTTTCCTTCCTTTATTTGTTTTTCTTTCAACGTTAATTACTCTTCACCTTACTCTCCACCTTACTCTCCATTTTACTCTCCATTTAGATTTATTGTCACAGTTATATTTTGTTTAATTGTAGATTTTTTTAATTATATAATCTCTTTCTAATTTCTACCTGTCTACCTCATTTTACTCACCTTTTAGATTTATTGTCACAGTTATATTTTGTTTAATTGTAGATTTTTTTAATTATTTAATCTCTTTCTAATTTCTACCTGTCTACCTCATTTTACTCACCTTTTAGATTTATTGTCACAGTTATATTTTGTTTAATTGTAGATTTTTTTAATTATATAATCTCTTTCTAATTTCTACCTGTCTACCTCATTTTACTCACCTTTTAGATTTATTGTCACAGTTATATTTTGTTTAATTGTAGATTTTTTAAATTATTTAATCTCTTTCTAATTTCTACCTGTCTACCTCAATTGCCTTCGTTATTTTAATTTATTTACTTATTGTTTAAGCTATACCCACCCTAGCTTTCAAATGCCCTCAAATTTTAATATTTTCTTAACTAGGCACATTTCTTATTAATTCTGTTATTATCCCTTTATTTATTTTTTTAAGATGCCTTTTTTCTGCTCTTTTCTCCTCTTCAAATACGTAATGATTTTCTTTTTCTTTCTCTTTAGCTTTCCTTCTTTCTTTTCGTTATCCTTCTCTCTTCATTCCCGCCCTATATCTGAACACCCTCCGTACTAACATTCAAAGACACATCCCCTTTTACATGCGAACACACACGCACACAGAGATTCAAGCGAAATCCACACGCACGCTGACACAACTACGAGACAGATACACTCTCCCTGAAAAATGCCGCCAACAGGCGTCTGCATATTCTTACAGTTTAGCCCGGTCTAGCCCGCCCGCACAGCCTGCTATGTTTACCGTGTGTAAAGTCATCGAGGCTGTTTCAGACGAAGAGCGAAGTCAAAGGCCGGTGAATTAACCGAGTCTTTCTATATTTGCTAACGAGTTAAGAAGGAGACTGTGGTGTACGAGTCTTACCCCGGGGCTATACCTCGGGAGAGAAAACCTTGTGTGACGCCATCAACAACTCATTTCACCAACTATCGTCAGAGGGTAACGTTGTCTATTGATGCAGTTTGGACTGGCTTCGTTTTTGTTATTAAAGCGAGCGTTAGTCGCTAAGAGTCACGGCTCTGAGATCGGGACTGGTTTGGAACGAGGCTTGAAAAAGAACAAAGAAAACTGACATTGAAAGAAGAAGAAGAAAAAGAAGAACAAGAAGAAGAAAAGAAAGAGAGATAGGCTAGATAGAAGAAAAGAAAGAGAGATAGGCTAGATAGAAGAAAAAGAAGGAAGAAAGTGGGTGAGCAAGAAGAAAGAAGAAACGAACGAACGAATGCAAATAAACACAAGAGTCAGGAACTGTGAAACGGTAAGTGTCTTTTAGTTTTATTTATTATTTTAATTTTGTTTCAACGTGTTTTTAGTATCGCTAAATGCTGTAAAATTTAATTCCTATATTTAACACATACATCTAACTCCCCCTCCCTCTCTCACTCTCTCTCTCTCTCTCTCTCTCTCTCCTTCTTTTTATTTCTTTAACTCTATTTGTTTGCTTGTACCATATTGCGCCTGCGTGATATTCAATACGAAATACATTGGATAACTCAGTTTCCTACAAGATGCCAGTCGTAATGAAATGTACGTGCCTACATTGTTTATTAATACATATAAAACCGTCTTATTTCTGCTTGTCAAGGAGAGTGATTCTGTGTGTGTGTTCAGTGGAGGTATACATTCGAAATCAAAAGAGGGTGTGTGTTTGCGCGCGCGATCTCGCGTACTACAGGAACGGTGCGAGAAGAGACTTTAGTTTCGATATACATGGGAGCCAGCCGTAATGTACGGTGGAGCGAAGATATGAATACGAAGGATGACGACGCGGTCGGTGGAAGTGGGGGTGGGGGCATATGTATTTAACACAAGTGGCGAATTCGCACACACACAGACACACACGCACACAGACACACACGCACACACACTCATACGAATGTTAATAAGAGCAAAGCGGGAAATAGTAGATACGCTTAGATACGTCCATTTATGCCATGAATTACAAGACACTATACGGTTTACTTTTTACCTTTACAAACATAATTATCTTTTAACACACACACACACACACACACACACACACACACACACACACACACACACACACACAAAACATTACTGAATGAAAGATCCGAAGCGATATCCGGATGTATTCACATCCAAAAAATATATTTTAGGATGAAAGTGTTTAAGATCCTTAAAAAAAAAACTCCTCCCTAATTTTGAAAATTTTAGTTATTTTAAAATTTCAATCAGGCGTTCATGAAAATCATTGTTGTTGGAAAATGAGTTATTATAAATCGCCTAAGGATACCGAGGTTGCGCTAATAACTGGTTTCCAAGTGGAAAATATTAAAAATCTTCACATTATATATATATATATATATAACGTTCATGTCACGTTGAATACGTCCAAATATATATATATATATATATATATATATATATATATATATATATATATAATGGGAGATTTTTTATATATACACCGGTTCCTGCTCGATCACCGAAGTTAAGCAACGTTGATCCTGGTCAGTACTTAGGATGGTGACCACTTGGGAATACCAGGTGCTGTTACCGTTCACGGATGTGCGTTGTGGTGCGGTGGATGTCGGTTTGGAGAGGGAAATCGGTGAGCCGAGTTCCAATTCCAGTCGAGCACGCTGCATTCACTTGCGCACTAGTACCCTTGGGAAAGGTATTAATCCGTTTGTTCCCTCCAATTATGGGTTAAATAATTGAGGTCTGCTGTTCATGCGATCTGTGGCAGATTTCTGCACCGATTGTTTGTTATCAGCAGTTCCAAAAAGTGTGGATGGTACTACACAATACCTTCACCACTATAAACAAATCTTTGTGAGGATGTCTTACTAAGGTTAGACCCTCATACATCGAAATCGATGGGAGAGTTCATAATATATATACGCACACAAACATGCATAAACAGACACACATGCATATATTGATAGAAATATAAGTTTACAAAGAAATATTAATGTAAATCGAGCGAGAGATACTCTGATAATTAGATTATGAACACAACGATATAAACTGATAGATCGTGAATACATTGGCATAGATATATAAGTTTATAGTAATAATAATCTTACCACAAAATAAGTAATGAAAAGCGCATACATAAACTGTACGTGTATATTTGCTGTCATTTTCATCATATATATATATATATATATATATACACACATACACACTACCGGACATAATTATTAGGCAACCCAAGAGTTGTTTTTTTTTTGCATGATGTATTTCATACTATATTTAGTACTTATTACTAAGCGGATAGTTTTAAATGAAAATAGAATGGTTCTTTTGTTATTCTTACTTTGCAAACTTATACAAAAAAATAGAGACAATTTACCCATTTCACCCTATATATATATATATATATATATATATATATATATATATATATACTACCGGTCATAATTATTAGACCACCCCAGTTTCTTTTTTAAAAAATAAGGTATTTCATGCTATTTTTAGTATTTATTGCCAAGTGGATAATTCTAAATGAAAAAGAGAATGGTTCTTTTGTTATTATTACTTTCCAAAATTTTACAAGGCAGCCAGGAAGCCTTTGCTTTGGCCAGCCAATAAGAAGCAGAGACTAGCATGGGGAAAAGAGCACAAAAACTGGACACCAGAACAGCTTAATTGATGCACATGTTATTGTGCAGTATTAACAAAAGAACCATTCTATTTTCATTTAGAATTATCCACTTGGCAATAAATACTAAAGATATTATGAAATACATGTGTTGAGTTTTCCTTTATCAATATCATATGGCACTGGATAACATTCATTGAGCTCTCTATACAGACATAGCATTTAATATTTTATATTAAGTAGATCTTGTTGCATTTACAGACTTGACATCATTACATATATATATATATATATATATATATATATATATATATATATATATATATTAGTATATATTTATGTAAAATAGTATAAATATGCATATATATATATTTATATATATATATGCTTATTTATACTAATTTATACAATATTCATAAATATATTATTGGTATAAAAATATATCTGTTCTTAATAATTATATGCATATATATGTGTGTGTGTGTGTATGTGTGTCTGTGTATAGAGAGAGACATATACAAAAAACAGACATGTATGCAAAAATGAGAGTTTTAGAGATATCTAGAGAAAAATATTCATATTTATATACTCATTTGTATAAATGTGTATGCTGGTTTGTGGGTGGGGTCGAAAGCCTAACTATGGACGTGTCAATAAAATTCTTGCATATATGTAGATACATATTTTAGCTCGATGTGTGAAAGAAATAATCCCCTAAAAATATAGTATTATCTGTCGATCTATCTATGTCTGTCTATCTATATTCATTCATGAGATTTCCGAAAAGTTTTCGACTCGACACATTTCAATGCTCCCTGCTCCCTCGTATATATATATATATATATATATATATATATATATATATATATATGATGGGTTACGATCGTTGTATGATATTGCATATATTTATATATTTTTCAGTGTAGTTATATTGCATATTATTTTGCTCAGATATATCTAAATCTAAACTTATTTATAAATGTAACTTGCTATCCTACGTCTGTGTGTGTGTCTGTATCTGTGTGTGTGTCCGTTACCTAGAGACTCCGAAACGGCTCAACCGATTTTCTTGAAAATTTACACAGTTGTACTATACGCGTCTGCGAGTGTTCTTAGCTAGGTTTTGTGTCGAGGTACGCCCGATAAATATCAAAAATCCATAATCCAATAAATCGGAAGGAGTGGTCCGATTTTAATCAAATTTGATACACTCATAGACAAAGACATAAGAAACGATATTCAGAAGTTTCAAGGTTGCAGTTCTTACAATAGTGCTGAAAATCGATAATATATATATATATATAAAAAAAGGGCAAGATGTTTGTGTGTGTGTGTGTTTATCTGTCTGTATGTCCTTTATACAAATCCACAATTTTTATCCGATTCTCACCAAACTTTACACAAATATTCTTTAGGCTGAGACTGAGATCCAGGACCATGGATTAGTTTTAAAGCTTTCATTACACCCGAGCAACGCCGGGCTATACGGCTAGTTTTGGATAAATTTGAAGGGGGAAAAGCCGTCGGCACCTAAAATCAACATTTAACATATTTTTTAATACCATATCTCTTGAAGGAATAGGCAACATGATACTCTGCAGATATATTTCTGTTGAATACTTCTGAATTGCCATTTGTTCTTGGGAAAGATATTGCAGGTTCTTACCAAGTCTCTCTCTCTCTCTCTCTCTCTCTCTCTATATATATATATATATATATATATATATATATATATATATATATATATATCTGTAAATTCAGATAAAACTTAGCAGGGAAATAGCCGTTTCCAACATGTTTTTTGAGACATGCGTCCTTGAACCCCTTATAAACAGAGAATGAGGAAACATTTTAAGCCCAGAGGTTAGATTTGGTAAAGAAGGAGGTTGGGAAATGATGGTTTTATGAGGGTTGGGCTAAGGGAAAAATTTATACTTGCTATCCTACGTCTATAGCACGACTCAGATTTTCATGCACTAGAATTATACATATATTGATGAATATATACTTAATGACCCTATTATATTACATTAAGTAATGGTCTATTAAGACCATTAAATATCTATTTATATATGCGTATTTACCTGCGTCTATACCCCTATGTATATTTACTGATGTTCATATATATATATATATATATATATATATATATATATATATATACATATTGTCATCCGCAGACAGAGCTGTTTCACTGTATCACAGCTCATCAGTACGGTTAGACTCCGATTGCTATATATATAAATTCATAAGTTTTAACAACAGGCTACCCGGGTTTCTACCGAAGGGACAAGACCATCTGCCTGAAGATACTTGATGGTAGAAACCCTGGTGGTGTGGTTTTAAGCCTTTTTTTATTAAGTATATTTTTTCCCCAATTTCTTCTTGAATTTTGTATCTAGCAGTTTTTTCGTAACTTTTGTCTTGTTTACTCTATATTCTTGCTGTTATATATATATATATATATATGAAAAATTAAGGTAGACACGTTATTTCATGGTAAATCGGAATTGTAGGCCTATTACAGGCGAACCATCATCAGCTTCCGTCTTTATTTTACAAAGGATTTTACACGAATCGTGTAAAATAAGGACGGAAGCAGATGACGGTTTGCCTGAAATAGGTCTACACTTCCGATTTACCATGAAATAACGTGTCCGTCTTAATTTTTCTGATATTTGCTCTATATGTATTTATATGCATATATGTTTAGAGCTCTCTTAGAGAGTTATCCTACCACTGTATGTACACAATACTCCTTTGGATTCCTCTATACCCACACTGCATGCTGATATATATATGTGTGTGTGTGTGTGTGTGTGCGTAAATGTGCGTGCGTATATATATATATATATATATATATATATATATATATATATATATATTCAGCTGATACCGTAAATGTCAGATTTCGTGACCGGGGCGGGTATTTATACAAGGTTTCTGAAAGGGGGAGCGATAAATTGAGTGCGGTGCTAAAATGAATGTATAGCGTATTTGAAAAAATACAGTTTTTAGCCAGTTTTATCATTTATTCATACGCCCATTAGAACGGCTCTAGGCAGTATAAAAACAAGAATAACCCTCCGTATTAAAAACGAAATATAATTTTGTTAAATTATTCAAGGCCTGAAGTATGATGTACTCTCATGGAAAGACGGAACCCAATCAAAAAGCAATTAGTTTATATCCAGGAACCAGAGAAGGAAAGGAATCAGGTCTAGTTGGAGATATGCCGATCCCTCACTTTATGCACAGTATAAACTTTAATTATGTTACCAACTATTATATTCAGTCACTCACTTAAGTACCATACGTCATACACGCTTGGGCGATCATGTCTCGAAAAAGACGTGTCTGACTGGGCAGAAGATTTTCATGCAGTAGGTAACTATTACTTTCTGCAGTAGACTGGCCGCCAACTAATGCTATAGAACCCAAGCTGTCCTGCTATTTAACCCATAGCTGGAAGGAGAAGACAGGTTAATACCTTTCCCAAAAATTTTGTGTGTAAGTGAATGCAACGAATTCAAATAGCATTCGGATGAAGTTTTCAAATTGATGAATCTATTGAATGAAGCAAGAATCAATAATTGTCTGAAAGTAACAGTTGTCAATTAACATAAAAGAGAAGTGTGCCTGGTATTTTCAGCGAAAAAAAATAGCCGTCAATAAAGAAAACGTGATAATTCTGGACAATGAACATAAATTTGGTTGGTTGTTTTGCTTTTATGGCATATCAACCTCGGCGGGTCATTTATTGCCAACTAAATTTTATTTATTTACTGCTAGTAATACCTTCTTCTTTTCAACAATTTATTGTTGTTTTTATATAAGTTTTGTGTCTAATAATACTTTTTTGAGTATCAAGATTCATTGCGATTTGTTTTTAAGGACAGTGTCCCCAAGTCCTACCCTGTTATTTAACCCATAACTGGATGGAAGGGACGGATTAATACCTTTCCCAAGGGTACCAGTACTTAAGTGAATGCAGGGTATTCAACTGGAATCCGAACTCGGCTCACCGATTTCTCTTTCCGAACAGATATCCACTGCACCACGACGCACACCCATCACTAAACGCTTACAGCACCTGGTATTCCCAAGCAGTCACCCATCTAAGTACTGACCAGGCTCAACGTTGCTTAACTTCGGTGATCGAGCGAGAAAAGTCATAGTTTAGGTGCAGATGTTAGAATTATAGTGTTGAAGGAAACTTTACAAGGAACCGGAACGTGATATGGCCGTAAGCCAATGAGCTTAAAAGTAAAAGAGATATACAAACACTTTGCAATTGAATATGAGCCTGTACATAATTTTCCGAAGAACGCATTTTTGGATTATTTTAACTTAATAGGATTAGATAGGTTCAACTATCATCTGGTTAATAATCCCCGCTAATCTTTCGAACAGATTTATCTTTCATTGTTTATCCCCTGTTTCCTGTTTAGGATTGGGTTTCCGGTTCCTTGTAAAGTCTCCTTCAACTCTATACTTTTAACATCTGCACCTAAACTATGACTTTTTATTTAATGTTGATTTACTTATTTTTTCTTTCAACAGAAGATAGGTTTGTCTATCCTCCGGTTCACATACTTTTTATTATATAACAAAAAATTTGCTGAGTGCATTTTTCTGCAGAAATACATCTTATTCTCACATAGACGCGCGTGCGCGCAAAAATAGACACACATATTGTGTGTGGGTTCTGAAAAACGATAGGTAAAAGATAAGAAAATGGAAGAAAAATCTAAACTAAAAATACTTAAGAAAAAAAAAAGGAAGAAAGAAGAAAGAAAACAAAAGCCGAAAAAGGAAAAAAGAGATAAAAGTGAACAAAAGAGATCATAGAAAAAGAAAAAGAAAAAGAACGCAAAAGAGAAATCAAAGAAAGAAAGAAAGAAAGAAAAAAGCGGAAAAAAGAGATAAAAGTGAACAAAAGAGATCATAGAAAAAGAAAAAGAAAAAAAAGAACGCAAAAGAGAAACCAAAGAAAGAAAGAAAAAAAAGAAAGAAAGCGAAAAATGGAAAAAAGAGATAAAAGTGAACAAAAGAGATCATAGAAAAAGAAAAAGTAAAAGAAAAAGAACGCAAAAAAGAAATCAAAGAAAGAAAGAAAAAAAAGAAAAAAGCGAAAAACGGAAAAAAGAGATAAAAGTGAACAAAAGAGATCATAGAAAAAGAAAAAGTAAAAGAAAAAGAACGCAAAAAAGAAATCAAAGAAAGAAAGAAAGAAAGTAAGCGAAAAATGGAAAAAAGAGAAACAAGTGAACTAAAGAGATGATGAAACGAAAAGAAAGAGAGAAGGAGAAAAAGAACGAAAGAGAAAAAAGAAACAAAGACGGATAGAAAAAGAAGAAAGAAGCAGAAAAACAAGTGATGATGAAGAATACGAAAATGCAGTAGAAAAAATGGAAGGAAGAAAGGGAGCGAGAAACGGAAAAAAAAAGAAA
Source organism: Ascarosepion bandense (assembly GCA_037127315.1). Lineage (NCBI taxonomy): Eukaryota > Metazoa > Mollusca > Cephalopoda > Sepiida > Sepiidae > Ascarosepion > Ascarosepion bandense. The sequence goes on along the minus strand of JBBBDQ010001287.1, from coordinate 1,778,594 downwards.
GAGCGTTAATACAACTCCACACAGAAAAACTCGACATTGAGTGCCCTTAAGCCGTGTACTGGATGAACATTTAAAAAAATTTTTTTTTAATTGTCTTTAAACTCCTAATTCCAAATAAGACCTAAATTTTCGTCTCTATAATATATTTCACTTTTCACCCGACTTATTTGAAATGGGCACTTTTTTTTTTTAATCATATCACCCCAAGCAAGGCGGTAACGCCACTGATGTGCAGGGGGCTACATAAGAGTGAGAAGGTTAGAAAAGAGAAAACCGGAAACCGCATCCTAAACAGGAAACAAGGGATGAGCCTCTTCACCTGTTCAATAGACGTGGGTGGAGTGTGAACCGGGCGATAGTTTAGTCTATCTACTCCAATTGAAAAAAAAAACAGTGAGAAGATTAGAAAAGAGAAAAACCGGAAACCGCATCCTAAACAGGAAACAAGGGATGAGCCTCTTCACCTGTTCAATAGACGTGGGTGGAGTGTGAACCGGGCGATAGTTTAGTCTATCTACTCCAATTGAAAAAAAAAAAACAGTGAGAAGATTAGAAAAGAGAAAAACCGGAAACCGCATCCTAAACAAGAAACAAGGGATGAGCCTCTTCACCTGTTCAATAGACGTGGGTGGAGTGTGAACCGGGCGATAGTTTAGTCTATCTACTCCAATTGAAAAAAAAAAACAGTGAGAAGATTAGAAAAGAGAAAACCGGAAACCGCATCCTAAACAGGAAACAAGGGATGAGCCTCTTCACCTGTTCAATAGATGTGGTTGGACTGTGAACCGGGCGATAGTTTAGTCTATTGACTCCAATTAATCATACATTTCGTGTAGAAAGGGGCCGTTAATTCGAAAATGGCGCTTATTTAAGAAAGAGGGCTCAATCGAATCCTTACGGCTTTTTAAATATAGAGTTTGATAGTTTTTCATCACCCGTCCAAATATTGATAAAATTTGCTTGTTTTTTTTTGTTGTTGTTATTACTGATGCTATGGTTTACAATATTTCCCTTGTTTTATTTATTGTTGTTGGTGTTGGATTCGATTTGATGATGACACCTGATAAATGAAAGAAGTAATGATCGGAATATCTAAATCTAAACTTATTTATAAATGGAACTTTGTGTGTGTGTGTGTGTGTGTGTGTGTGTCTGTGTGTGTGTCTGTGTGTGTGTGTGTGTGTGTGTGTGTGTATCCGTTACCTATAGACTCCCAAACGGCTGAACCGATTTTCTTGAAAATTTACACAGTTGTACTATACGCGTCTGCGAGTGTTTTTAGCTAGGTTTTGTGTCGAGGTACCACCGATAAATCCCGAAAATCGAAAAAATTGGGTTATAGAAGGAGTGGTCCGATTTTAATCAAATTTGATGCACTCATAGACAAAGACATAAGAAACGATATTCAGGAGTTTCAAGGTTGCAGTTCTTACAATAGTGCAAAAAATCAATAATATATATATATATATATAAAAGGCAAGATGTTTGTGTGATTGTCTGTTTATCTGCCTGTATGTCTGTATTTTTTCAGTCCTTTTATTTTAGTTTTTGCTTCGGGTTTGGCTCTAAGTAAGTATAATTGTAGTTCTTAGTCTCAGCCCTAATACCATTTACTCAGAGGACTTATGTAGCCTTCAAAATTCAGTTTACGACGAAAAAAACCTAATTTGATATGGATACCAGGAAATCAAAATTTGACTTACATCCATTAATCTTTCTTTCAATCTACGGTTTCGCTTTAACTGGAAACAACTATTGCTTTTTAGTCTTTCGTGCCAACGTCCAAAGAGTCTGAGCTGCAGGACGATGGATTAGTTTTAAAGCTTTCATTACACCCGAGCAACGCCTGGCTATACTGCTAGTAACGAAATAAAAAGAATAACAAAAGCGCCTCCTACAAAATTGTATCTAGATCTACGCTGTCTATAAATTCGCAGCTTTAGTCTTTACTGATCTATTTTCTCATTCTACAATTTGTCTGAAATGCTTAAAATGTTTCTGATATATATATATATATATATATATATATATATATATATATTTGTCAGTCCGTAAACGGTGAGGATAATCCAATAAGATTTCCTTAATTTAAATTATTAATAGGTAAATCCATATAGAGAGCTCGATGGGTATTAACCAAAACGATATGAAGTTTATAAAGGAAAAGTCAACACGTCATATTAGTTATAAACCCTAGTTCATTTCAATGAGCTTAAACAGCTCATCTCATCAGACCCTTTTACAATATTCTTCCATCTGGCATAAAATTTCTGCCGGAATGAGCTTTTTCTTAAAATTAGGAGGGAAAATAGTAAAAAAATAATAATGATAAACATAAAATTACAAACAAACAAATAAATGACAATATTTGTGAGGGAAAGGAGGAAAGAAAGAAATGAAGGAAGGGAAGAAAGAGATATAGTCCAGTTCCTCTATTTTTTCTTTCCTTAATTCTTAATATGACGTGTTGTTTTCCTTTATAAACTATATATATATATATATATATATATATAGTACTGCGCAAAAGTACTAGGACAAGAACTATTTTATCTTTTATGAGGTATCAAAATAAAGTTTAAAATCACTCCTGTCCCAGGGGTGATTTTTCCTAAAAACCTCACTGAAATTCAAATACAGGGTGAAAAGTCTCACTGAAATTCAAATACAGGGTGAAAAGTCAACTATATTGCTAATAAATATTGATTATTTAAAACTAGGTGTAAAAGAAAGGTATTAAAAAGTAGTTATATTTAATTTTTCCTATTTTCTATTAAACAAGTTATTTTGAAACTACTCTATTGAACAACTACGGGATATGTTGCATAAAAAAATGAAAGCTGTGGTCAATGCAAAAAGCTATTATACTAAATATATTTATTTTGTAACAAGTATTTTTTGTTGTTAAAGCATTTGTTGAGTAAATCAAATAATATTACTTTAATTAAATTGTTTATTTTCTGTCAATATGCATAATAAAAGATCAAATAGTTCTTTTCCTAATAATTTTGCACAGTACTGTATATATATATATATATATATATATATATATATATATATATATATATAAATTAAATTATATATAAATTAATTATATATAAATTAAAAAAGGATTAATTCAATGATGTTGAATGACCATTTCGATATGAAAATCCCCACGGGGGATAACACATCACCTCAGCAACAGAAAAGTCCTTTCAGAAACTGGAGAAAAATCAGTCTAATTTTCCTTTCTAAATAGATTTGCAAAGAAATTAAAAAAGAAAATAAAAAAGAAAAAGAAATAAAAAGAAAAAAAGATAAAACAAAATAAAAATCAAATAAACAAGAGAAGAAAAAATAGACATCGTCTGGGTTCGCAAAAAAAGGAAAGAGAGTTGTAACTTAAAAATTAACAGACGGCCGTGTTGAATTGATGTAAGGTTAAGCAACACGGAAAAAAGGTGGGAGATAAGACAGATAACGGAAGGAAGGGAGGGAAAAAGAAAAGAAAAGAAAGAAACAAAGTTTTATATATTACAAACGCTGGACATATTCAAAAACCTAAATTCCCAAAAGCGTTGAAGTATTAGAAAAAGGCCTTTACTTAAAAAGGCATAATTATTTTTAAAGGGAATAAAAAGATATAGGTTTTAAAATATTTTTTTAAATTTAGTTCATTTGATTTAAACTAAATAAAGACATCGTTATATATATATATATGTTATAATATTACTACAAAATTATATGTTATAATATTACTACAAATTACCCTTTTTTTTTCGAGTCAGTCAGTGTCTTCTCAAGAAATCTCATCTCTCTCTTCCTTATGTTAATCATGAGTTTTTTCCTCGTTCCCATTCTCTCCAACACCTAATCGTTAGTCATGTGCTCAGTCCATAGTATCCTCAGCATCCTTCTGTAAAATCACATTTTCTACTGCCTCAAGCCTCTCCTTCATCTTAATGAGATCGTCAACCTTTCACTGCCATACAGAAGGACAGACATCACTTCGCAATCCAGCACTGACTTCTTTGTTTCCAATGAGATTTTCCTGTGTCTCTGGTTCGCTTTTGAATTGTGTCCTTGGCCATGCCAATTCGTCTTTGGATCTCCACATCGCACTTTGTATCTGCTGTCAGCACGCTTCTTTTCTTTACTTGCTTTATTTTAGTTTCTCCCGCCTTTTGTTTCTACACTGTCTGTATCTTAGTTTCATCACTTGATAAGACCCAGATAGTGTCGAAATAAAATGGTCTACAATTGTAGTGATATTATAACATATTCATGTTATAAATTCTAAATAAATATTATTAGCTCTACTTTGTATTGAGCACTTATTTAAGAATAGTGTATCTTTGAATACGGAATTTTTTTCCATCCGTACCTACCCTATACATACATACATACAAACATACATACATACATATATATATATATATATATATATATATATATATATATATATATATATATATATATTATGTTTTAGAACACGTACATAATTTCTTCTATATATGTCCTCTTCTCTACAATCATATGGCTGTTTCAGTGTTTGGATTCAAACACATCATCGGGAGAAAACTCACTCGGATATATATATATATATATATATATATATATATATATATATATATATGCGTGTGTGTATGTGTGTGTGAAAGACATATGCAGAGAGAGAAGTGGGGATAATGATTCCAGTACCAAGTGGCGCCAGTCTCTTTCATGCGAGAACGCAATCTTCCGGACATGGCCTCATGATAGCGTTCACGAGTGAAACAGATTGTCACTTCCCGGTGTTCGCTATCAGTGTTCATAATTCTTATATTTACAAATTCTCTAACAGAGATTTTCAGCAGTTTGAGAATATAAATATTGTTTTTTATGAATTATACTTTATCATGTGTAAGTGTGTGCAAGGGTGTGTGTATATTATGTTTTATTGGAGGCACGGTGAAGTAATGGACAGCCGCTCGTATTGAGGAATCAGAAACCCGAGATTATTTAATAATGTGCTAATACTCTTGGGAAAGATATGAATCGATATCTTTTCCTCAAACCTTAGTTATGGGTAAACTAGCAGTATTGCCCGGCGTTGCTCGGGTGTAATGGAAGCTTTAAAACTAATCCATGGTCCTGGAGCTCAGACTCTTTGGACGTTGGCACGAAAGACTAAAACGCAGTAGTCGTTTCCAGTTAAAGCGAAACCGTAGACTGAAAGAAAAATGAATGGATGTAAGTCAAGTTTTGATTTCCTGGTATCGATATCAAATAAGTTTTTTCGTCGTAAACTGAATTTTGAAGGCTAGATAAGTCCTCTGAGTAAATGGTATCATGGCTGAGACTAAGAACTACAATTATACTTACTTAGAGCCAAACCCGAAGCAAAAACTAAAATAAAAGGGCTGAAAAAAATACAGACATACAGGCAGATAAACAGACACAAATACAAACATCTTTCCTTATATATATATATATATATATATATATAAGGAAAGATGTTTGTGTTTGTGTCTGTTTATCTGTCAGTATGTCTGTATTTTATATATGAAAGACATATACAGAGAGAGAAGTGTGGATATATATATATATATATATATATATATATATATATATAAATATATCGATTTTCTGCATTATTGTAAGAACTGTAACCTTGAAAATTCTGAATATCGTTTCTTATGTCTTTGCCTATGAGTGTATCTAATTTGATTAAAATCGCACCACTCCTTCTATAACTCGATTTTTTCGATTATCGATTTTCGATATTTATCGGAGGTACCTCGACACAAAACCTATCTAAGAACACTCGCCGACGCTTATAGTACAATTGTGTAAATTTTCGAGACAATTGGTTCAACCGTTTGGGAGTCTATAGGTAACCGACGCACACACACACACACAGACACACAGACACACAGACACACACACAGACACACACACACACACACACACACACACACACACACACACACACACACACACAGAGACAAACTTTTATTTATATATATGTTTAGATATCAGGACAGACTGGGTTTTATAGCATAGTTTGCCAATCTCCCCCCGAGAAAATCTTCACGCCACGTGCAGTTGGGGACCGCTTCTGGAGCCAAAAATCCCATGAAAGTTTTTCTTGGTAAAACTTCGGGTCAACACGCCCAAAGAAAGACGCCAGTTCAATACACCCAGGGTGAATGTCACCACAATTACGAGTAAGTTTAGAATCGTGATATACTAGATTAGCAACTAGGTCCCACCCTTTTACAGTTAAATAAGATGTAACCGTAAATTCTACTCCAACAGCTTCTTTTCTCGCGCTTCCCGCCTGTGGAACTCCCTTCCACAAGTCTGCTTTCCCGACAGTTACAATCTCCAGGTGTTTAAATGTAGGTTCAATAGACACCTCCTATCGCACTAACTCCCAACTATTCTCACAACACTCTCATCTACCCAACCCTCATTCTCGGTATCCTCACCCGCCTATCACCCACCCTCTGTTATTTCCTATATTTAATCAGCCTTTCTCCACTCTACGTAGCCCCCTGCACAGTAGTGGCAGTGACATGCCTTGCTCGGGGTGAAACGCTTATATAAAAAAAATATATATATATATATATTTTATTGTTATAATTATTTTAACAGGCTTCTCGGGTTTTATTTGACATGCCTTTTTCTTTAAATTTGAGTTTGAGTTTTGTTTAAAGGCATATCTACTCTTCTATATGTTATTTAATGCCAAAAAGGTAGAGTTTTATGGTATATTTTTTTAATGTTCCGTTATAGAAAGAAAGGTGATTTAGTAAGAGTCGATGAAACTTTTTTTTTTTTAGAAAACTAAAGATGTCTTTTAGTTTTGTATTCGAAAACGTATTGCTGGTTTTTTTTTCCTTTAAAAATCGATAATTTTTTATAAAAGTCTATTTTTATGTTTCCATAGTGTTTTGACTTCAATTTAGGGATTAATTATTTGCCCTGGGACTCTAACGGGTGCTACCACTCCGGGTCAGTGTAGACCTGAGAACAGCAGTAATTAAGATGTGGTTCCATGTTCCTCACAACCTCCCAATCAGAGGCCTTGCTGCCGGATGCAGTTTAACTCATACCCAGTACCTTTAACTTTGAAATTAATGTCAACCGGCCTAGTTTAATCATGAAAAAATATGACTCACACATGCACTTTGTGGTGCAGTCGATATTAGCTCGGAACGAGAAATTGGAAACCCGATTTCGAATTCCAGTTGAATTCGTTACATTCACCTGCGCGTAATTACCCTTGGTAAAGATACTAACCCAACGCTTCTTCCTCCACCTATGGGTTAAATAGCAGGTCAGATTGAGTTCTATAGATTTGGTTGGCAACCAGTCTACTACAGAAAGTTATAACAACCTAATGCGAGAGAAAAAATTCTTCCCAGTCAGTTATGTCTCTTTCGAGACATGATCGCCCAAGCGTGTATCACGAGTTAACTGACTGGCTGCAATTTTCCGTCTGCTGAAGTGTACCCTGAGAGACTAGTTCGGTTATGGCGGGAGGTACATTTTCATTTAGCGGGACATTATCGATCTAAGCCAGTGACATAACATCTATTGTTTAATAAAAACTAGCATCATAGCACGGCGTTGCCCTTGCAACTAAGAACATTTTAGTAGTAGGACTCGGTTATATAAAAAAGTAATTATATCAAAATTGTTGAAAAATTCCATTAAAAATATCTATTTTCTTTTGTTTTGGGTAAACGTGATTTGATATTTTGTGTAATCAACATTGCGTTTTTGTTTGTTTCAAAATTACGGGGGAAAATATTTACATTTTTTTGTTAATTTAACATAAAAATAAAAATTATTTATTTTGTTTTACTGAAATTAGAAATATAAAAACTATTACGCTCTCAGTTCAGAAACTTTCGAAGAATATTTAAAAATGTAGACATTTAATTTTAGAGAAAAAGTTATATTAATGCCACACGAAGTACAGACAGTTTATTTCCTGCAGGAAATATTTAGCAAAAAAAAGCTTTATTTTTATTTTTATTTTATTTTCTGAAGTATGAAATATTAAATCTAAAAAAAAAAACACTTAAATAATTAAATTAACCACTGGCACTTTTTTGTAGATATATTTTTTTTTGTTTGAAAAGACCTTCTTTTTTTTTTCAAAATATTTCTTTTGTTTCAAAATTACATGGAAAAATACAAACATTTTTTTTTGTTGACCAAATTAATTTTTAAAACGACGGAATAAAATTAAATATAAAGGCTCATTTTTTTTTAAGAAAAAATATTTTAATCGCGTTTGACTCGTGTGATTTGATTTCTCTAACGTAATGTAGCAACCAGCTTAGATCTTAGATGTTTTACGGAGCAAATGTAAACAATCGGCCCCATTGGCCAAAAAGTGCGAAAGGGTAAATTACTGAACTTAAAACTCAAAAAGTTTATGTCGACCTGGCTTCCCTGTAGATATGTGTCCCTAGAATGTTTGAATGGCGTTGCTTAAAAATGTTGACTTACCACAAGCAGCTAACACTGTAAAGTTGATTTAATTCAATTAATTTCTATTATTAATTATTTATTATAAATTTACAAATCTACCATCCGCCCGTGCATTGAATACTGCTGCCATATCTGGTCGGGTGCCCCTGCTGTTCTCCTCGGGCTTCTCGTTAAGGTTCAGAGAAGGGTCTGTAATGTGATAGATACCGACTTGGCAGGCCGCCTGCAGTCTCTCTCCCACCGGCGAGACGTGGCTTCCCTGTGTCTCTTCTATAAATACTTTCACGGCTTCTGCTCCGATGAACTTAGATCACTGGTGCCCGCTAAATACGAATTTGCACGAGATACTAGATTAGCAACTAGATCCCACCCTTTTACAGTGAAACCGATAAAATGCAGCCGTAACTTCTACTCCAACAGTTTCTTTCCTCGCACTTCCCGACTGTGGAATTCTCTTCCAAACGATTGCTTCCCCGACGGCTACAATCTCCAGGAGTTTAAATGTAAGGTCAATAGACACCTCCTAACACACTAACCTGCTCCCATTCTATCAAGCACTCTTCCCATCTGCCCGACCCTCATCCTCGCTATCCTTACTCATCTGTCACCTTTCTCCTGACATTCCCTATGTCTATCCACTCCTTCTCTTTACCTTCCCCTATGTAGCCCCATGCGCAATAGTGGCAGTGGAATGCCTTGCTTGGGGTGAGATGATTAAAAAAAAAAATGTAGGCGTGCATAGGGAACAGTCACACACAGACTCAGAGATTGTCTTTCATATATATATATAGTTCAGGGATAGCAGTAAAAACACTTGTCCCCATTAAAAAAAGGAAAGAAAAAAAAGTGAAAACGCTTATACATATAAGAAACTAGCAGTTTAGCCCGGTTTCACTCGGGTAGTTTAAGGAATAATAAGAATAAAAATATATGAATTTACATAGCAAATACTTACACAACGTCCACCCTCATCACTTTTATTGACATAGATTAGCACGGTTTCACTCGGATAGTTTAAGGAATAATATGAATAAAAACATATGATGAATTTGCATTGTAAATACTTACACAACGTCCATTCTCGTCACAGATATAGATAACAATGTAGAATGTCTCTATTGAATTAGGGTGAGAGTGGGGTCAACATATAGAGATATAGATAATATAATGTGGGGTGATCGATTCTATATTATAATCAATATATAAACTCATCCCTGACTGTAAGGGGTGATAATATATATTTTTCTACCCCTAATTTTGGCTTTCTGAAAAATTTCAATGTGTCGTTAGCGTTCTAAAATTTTACATTTACATCTGAGCGCAACTCCTGTCGAGCTAGATCGCAAAATGCAGACGCTAAGACGAATCTATCAAACAAACAAATACTCAACGTACACCCTTGTCACTTTTATTGATATAGACAGAGTTGTATAAAAACCATTAAAAAATTTGCGATGTATTTTTGTTTTTCCTTATGCAATGAATAGGGTTAATCACGTGAGTGCAAACAAGCATTCACACACACACACACAAACATAAACAAACACAGTTATATCTCTCTCATATATATATATATATATATATATATATATATATATATATATATATATATTAATTATTACATTCGAACATGTAAAAGCTATTACAAAATTGTACATTTTGTTTCGACATTAAAAAAGCAATGTCTCATCAGGATTTCATAAAATCAAATTTTAAATAAAAATATTTATTATCATCATTGTTAACTACCTGATAAAACATTATTCTTTCAATGTCGAAAAAATGTACGATTATTTAAGTTTTTTTACATGTTCTAATGTAATAATTAATAATAAATATGAATTTTTCTATTTTCAGATTGATCAAAACATTAATGTTTTTAATGTTGAAAATTTTTTCTTCGTTCTTCTCTTCATATATATATATATATATATATATAAACAGAAGGAGAGAGAGTTTTATAAAAAGATATAACAATGATGACCTTATATACATATATATATATATATATATATATATATATATAAGCGTGTCTGGAGGGATAACGATATATACATTTCTAAATAAAATGTATATATAGGACATAGTTTAAAGAAAACAGTCAGTTAAGTGCCATACATAATACACGCTTGGGCGATAATGTCTCGAAAAAGACATGACTGACTGGGCAGAAGATTATCCCGCAGTAGCTTGCCATTGCTTTCTGCGGTAGACTGGTTGCCGACCAAGGCTATAGAACCCAGTCTGTCCTGCTATTTAACCCATAACTGGAAGGAAGAGACGGATTAATACCTTTCCCAAGGGTATTTGCGCGTAAGTGAATGCAATGAATTCAACTGGAATTCGAACTCAGCTTCCCTGTTTCTCGTTCCAAGCCGATATCCACTGTACCACAGGTATAACAAATTTTATCCAATTTGTCATAGTTGTGTGTGTGTTGGTGTGTGTTAGCGTATAAGTATGTGTGTGTTGGTGTGTTTCTGTCTGTGTTTGTGTGCGCGCGTGAGTAAATACACACTCGGGCAAATTAACTGAAACAAAACGACAAATGTCTTCCTAGGATCTTTCACACTTTTCCTGATCACATAAAGGTCGTCTCCTTCCGACCGTATTTTCCTTAACGATTTGGATTGACGGTTGTTTATTTGCATTGATTATACGACTGAGAGTTGAAAAGCTGACAGCAACAATATCCGCAATCTCTCTGTAAGGATTGCCGGTGTGCTCCTTCAACGAAACAATTTTCGAATGCTTCTTTGTAGTAACGTCCATCGGAGAAAATGATCGTAAGACAACTAATCGACAGTCTAAACAATAGTGTCTGGGAGTAATAAGAATCTGATGCAATTACGGATAACACAATATTTTTAAGGCCCAAAACTTTCATCACACAGGCTCCTTATTTAGTTTGGTGGAAGTGGCGTCGCTGTTAATGAGAACGATGTAAATAAATGTGGTGTGGGAGTTTAGAATGGTCTAGTCGTCCGTTCGGGGTTAAGGAACCTGTCTTAAACTAAGCCACCTCTCCTAACCCATATCCCGAAGACTACAATACGGCAGACAGAATCAGAATAAGCTCCCAACCACACTTTCACTTAAACATCATATCACCACAAATAAACCGTTTTAACCATTTAATTTTCATTCCAACTTTTTCACCCGATGAGAAGCGTGGAAAGCAGCATCGAAACGCGAAAACTTTTGTGTAGTGATACTATGAATTTATAAACCATTGTAACAACTATTACAATATATATATATATCGCTCATTCAATAATGAATTGGAGCACTCTAGCTATTGGGCGTGTTTATACGCGCTAAAAAGCGTGCCTCCTTCCACCGGACGCTCGTGGCCTAGGGGTAGAATCGCCGATTGACACTGATTCGGTCGGGTTTCAATCCTGGGTTAGGGAACAAACTGAGTCTAAGCCGTACTGATGAGTGAAACAGTGATACAGCGAAACAGATCTGTCTGCGGGTGACTATCGTATATATATATATATATATATATATATATATATATATAGTCATCCGAGGACGGATCTGTTTCGCTCTATCACAGCTCATCTGTACGACTTAGACTCCGATTGCTTTTAACCCGACCGAATTAGCGTCAGTCGGCGATTCTACCTCTGAGCTATGGGCGCTTGGTACAAGGACGCAGATGTATATTATCATTATACACGCCCATATATATATATATATATATATATATATAAATTCGTGTGACTCAAAGCAAGGTATTTTACTGCCACTGTTGTGCAGAGGGAATGTTATGAGAAAGAGTGACAGGCTACAGAGGGTGTCAGGAAGAGAATATGAGAAGGAAGAGAATACTGATCAGTCGGGTGGATGTATAAAAATGCATGAGAGTGAGGAAGTTAGTGAGACAGGAGGTAACTATTAACTTTACATTTGAATTCTTGAAGATTGTAGCTGTCGGGAAAGCAAGTATGTGGAAGGGAATTCCTCAGAAGGAAGTACGAGAAAAGAAGCTGCTGGAGTAGAATTTGTGTTTACAATTTATCGGTTTCACAGTAAAAGGGTGGAATTTATTTGCAAATATTGTGGCTCGAGGAAATACATATATATCGGGTACTAGTGAGCTAAGATCATCGGAGCAGAAGCCGTGAAAGTATTTGTAGAAGAGACACAGGAAAGCCACATTGCATCGGTGAGAAAGCGACTGTACCCCAGCTGCCAAGTCGGGATCGATCACATTACAGACTCTCCGTAGGATTGGATCAAGGACCCCTAGGTGGATAGCAGGAGCACCCGACCAGATATGGCAGCAGTATTCAATGCACGGGCGGATGGTAGATTTGTATATGTGCAGGATTGGTTCGGGCGGGAAAAACTTCCTCGGCTTACACAGAGAACGGACTTTCTTAGCAGCGGATGTAGCTGTATGTATGTGCGTGTATATATATATATATATATATATATATATATATATATATATATATATATATATAAATTTGTCGTCATTCTCGTTTTTTGAAAAACCCTTCGAGCACATACGCGACTTAGATTAAAACCTCGTTTAGACTGGAGGTCATTCGTGGTCGAGCGGTGTAAGACGTTGCCAGATCAAATGGTAGATTTCCCTATGTAGATAGGGGCCGTAGTTTCGAATCCTGCCGAATGACACACATTTTCGTCATAAAAATTTATCGTAAATATCAGGCCAGTAGATATAAATATATAATACTGTTTTTAAAAAAAAATCAGAATATCTACTTAAATACGAGTATCGATAAAAAATAATGTTCAAACAAATCATTTCAAATTGTCGTTAATTTGTTCGTTAATCTTCGTTAATTTCCGTAACATGATGATTATCGTAAATAATCATGGCGGTAAATATAAATATATAATACTGTTAAATTAAAATGAGAATATCTACTTAAATACGAGTATCGGTAAAAAATAATGTTCAAACAATTCATTTCATATATATGCATGTGTCTTTATATTTATATAAGTGTACATAAGTACGTATATATTTATGTATATATGTATAAACATATATTTATACACATGCATATAACTATTATACAAGTATGTGCGTAAATATATATATATATATATTAATGCATGTTTCATTGAATAATATGGACAAGTTTTGTCTATTAATTTTGTGTATGATCCGTTCATACCGTCTGATATACTTGATGGTGATGTTGAAAGACAACAAAAAATCACAGTAATTGTTAATTTTTTTATCAGGTCTAAGCTTTCGGCTCACATAAGCCATTATCAAAGAGTAAATATTAACACACAGTAAACATAGAACATTTAAGTTATTAACAATAAAAAGAATTGAATTGAAAATATAATATTTCTAATAACGTACTCAAATGCCTGTAAACAGATCAGGGACCATAACGCCAATATTTTGTCACTGTCTTCGGCCATCCGCCACGGTAGGGATGGACTTATATTTTCAATTCACTTCTTTTTATTGTTAATAGCTTAAATGTTCTATGTTTACTGTGTGTTAATATTTACTCTTTGATAATGGCTTATGTGAGCCGAAAGCTTAGACCCGATAAAAAATTCAACAAATACTGTGATTTTTTGTTGTCTTTCAACGACATCACCAGCAAGTATATCAGACGGTATGAACGGATCATACACAAAATTAATAGACAAAACTTGTCTATATTATTCAATGAAACATGCATTAATGAAAAATGCTGCCAAAATACACACACAATATATATATATATATATGTATGTAAAAATATATGTATGCTTATATAAATGCATATATTTTTATGTGTATGTTTTTCAATGGATGTTTATATATTGATGAATATATATATATGTATCTGCATGTTTGTATGTCTATGAACACATATGCATGCATATATATGTATATATACATTATATGTATATATGTTTGCATTTGTATATATACGTCTATATATATGTTTTAATTATATATATATATATTGTATACATATGTATTATGTATATATGTTTACAATTATTTATCTGTCTATATTTACATTTGTCTATATAGATATATATGTAATTGTACATATCGGTAACATATATATATATATATATATATATATATATATATATATATATATATGTTACCGATATATACAATTACATATATATATATATATTACATATGTTACCGATATGTACAATTACATATATATATATATATATATATATATATATATATATATATATATATATACAGATGTTTCCACATATGTATGCTCTATATATATGTGTGTATATATATATGTATATCTATACAGATGTATATTTATATATTGTTATATAAATGTGTAGGTATATATATATTTGTATATATTCGTTTATATCTATCTATCTATCTATCTATCTATCTATCTATCTATCTATCTATCTGGAACATTCGATCCGAGCGTAAGTTAGCTTTCGAAAGTGCCAGAAAACATTACAATGTGTTGACCTAAGCATCACGATTGATATTTGGTCGCCTGAATTTGTCACATGTGAAACCTAACTGAACGTACTTATCAATTTCACACTTTAGATTCCGTTTGATAATACGTTCTCTTAGTTTCAATATGTTGGACAGGTTAGCAATGTACTTGAGCAAGTGTCTTTAACAGACTTTGGCTAGACACCTTAGCACACAGGCATGATTTGATACGTGAATCTAGTTAATTTTTGTTTGCGTATATACATAAGAGCGACATACATGGATTCAGGTTAGTCTGCAGATGATTATATATATATATATATATATATATAATTGTGTATTTAGACAGCAAACTTTCTTTTAAAAATGTCAGATTAAATAAAATCCAAACACTATATTTGCTTATTTTTAATAAAATCCGTTCATACTCACGGATAATCTTTCGCGTATTACAATCAAAAGATGTCAGAAATGAGCTGTAACATTAATAGATGGTATTTTCATTTTTTTAAGGTACACAAGTACTTTCAACCTCTTTCCAAGATCATCTTAAGAAGTGTCAGTTATGGTAGCAAATGTAACCGGAAAACTGAAGATGATATCGGAAGTCGTTGAAAGTACTGGGAAGTTAGTTTACCAGATATAAGGGTTGATGGGGTTGCAGAAATTGTCTCACCGCCATGACTCTGTTCTCTTGTTTGTATAGCATTAAGCAGCGTTCAATTGCCAGACATTAAGTCTTCCAGCAGCGAACCACTTGAATCATGGCAACACTATCTCCACAATTCGTTGGATATGTTTTTCCTATTGGGTCCGAGGCCTTGTGGGAAGATGAATATAAGCATTATGTCGCTACTACCAATGATCACTCTAAACAATATGATATTGACTGAACATATTATCCATCACTTTCTAGAATCCTCTGCACTGTCCTCAGGTTAACACTCTGCAATGTTCGTATTGAAACTTCGGCACAAATGGGAAACAGAAAAGTATGCTGTTGCGAAATTTCTGGAGGGATGAATTACGTCATGGTTCTTAGCTAACCCCTAATATACCGGACAGTCGACAAAATCAAACCCGGTTCTGGGCATGGCGGTAAACTGCATCCGGCAACAAGGCCTCTGATTGCGAGGTTGTGGGGAGCACGGAACCACTTCTTAATTGCTGTTGTTCCCAGGTCCACGCTGACTCGGTGCGGTAGAACATGTTAGGGTCCCAGTTATGGGCAAATAGCTAACCCCAAAACTCGGATCAAAACATTATGAAAGTATAAAAATAGACTTTTATAGAAATATATGCACACAAAAATAGACTTTTATAGAAAAATATATATTTCTGAAGAAAAATTATTACCATAAGTCATTTTTGAAGGAAAAAATTATTCTCAGCGAAACATTTTTCAATACAAAACTAGAATGCATTTTCAGTTATCTAAAATAAAAAAGTAAAAACAAAAAATTCCAAAAACATTTAACGACCTACTTACTATATCTGAACATTTAAAATAAGCTTGAAATCCTACATTAAAAAAAAAAATAACCTACATAAGTCGATATGCCGTTAAACAAAACTCACACTCAAACTCAAAATCAAACCCACTCAATGCATCTGCGGTAAATTGAAAATAAAAATGTCGACGAGTTACTAATCGTACCACACACACACACACACACACACACACACACACACATATATATATATATATATATACGCACACTACTTCAAATTATTTTAATTTAGATTGCGACACGGACATTTCTACATTTCGAGATTAAAGGTTTAATGTCGTCATCAGGCAATGTTCCAAGTAAAAAAAAAATTCTGTATTCAAAATTGTAGTTCTATTCATCTGTATATATATATATATATATATATATATATATATGTCTGTGTCAATGTGTGTCTGAGTCTGTGTTTGTGCGTGTGTGTATGACATGATATATGCGTATGTATACATTTGTGCGCATATATATATTCATATATATATATCTATATATTTGTGTATATATATATATATATATATATATATATTTATATATATACGTTTATATGTGTATATAAATAAACGTTTTATATATATAATTATCTAGGTATACAAGTATATATATAGATGTATGTATATATGTATGTATATATGTATGTATATATATATATATATGTGTGTGTGAGAGCACGCGTGTGTGCTTATTTATATGCTTAAGTATATATTTATGCATATTTATATTTATATATATGCGTATATATATATACCCCCCACATATATATATATATATATATAAGTGTGTATATATGTGTATATATATATAAACTTTTTATATGTATTTATGTAGGTATACAATATATATATGTATATTATATATATATATATATGCATGTATATATATATATATATATATATATATATATATAAGTAGATATGTATATATGCGTGTCTGTGTATGTGTGTGCGTGCACACTTTATGATGTTTTTCCAGCGTCCTTGTTTCTTCTATGTGTGTGTAACGCGGTATAAATCTTTCGATCATTTTTATCGTCCCAAGCTCTTTCTGCTACTTCTGTCACCCTTACCATAGGTGTTTTTTTTTTTGTTTTTTTTCTCTGGTGCTGTTGCTTATTTCTCATTTTAACTGTTATTTTGTAATTTGTAGATCTGACCATCTGTTTTAGATTAGTGGCTATATTATTGGCTTCACGTTTGAGGTTATTTTCACTGTTGTTGTGTGCCTTTTAATATAATATAATAACCTAATAATTTTGAATTTATCATCAATCAGTCAGTCAATCAAGTGCTATACGTGATACACGCTTTGGGTAATCATGTCTCGAAAGAGACATGACTGACTGAGCAGCAGATTATTCCGTAGTTGGTTGTCATTGGTTTCTGCGGTAGACTGGTTGCCAGCCAAGGCTATAGAATCTATAGAACCTAATCTGTCTTATTATTTAACCCATAACTGGAGCGACGAGACGGGTGTATACCTTTCCCAAGGGTATTTGTGCGTAAGTGAATGCAAGGAATTCAACTCGAATTCGAACTCGGCACCCCTATTTGTCGTCCGAGTCGTTATCTATTGCACCACAACGCACAACCAAAAAGACGTATGCCTCCCGGTTGGGGAATAAATTGATTAACATCATTTTATTTCTTTCTGATAAATTCATAATACTGGTAATTATGGCATTGGATGACGAATCATTTTAACGGTTATTTGACGTTTTCGGCCATTTTCTATATTTCAATCCGTTAAGTGCCTTACGTGATACACGCTTTGGTCGAAAGAGACATGACTGACTGGGCAGAAGATTATCTCGCAGTAGGTTGCTATTGCACATAAAAATAGACTTTTATAGAAAAATATATATTTTTGAAGAACAATTATTACCATAACTTATGCAAGTTTTCTAGACAACCTACAATACCGATTACTTAACCATATTATAAATATTATCGGTAATTTAGCAAAGACATCCTTGAAAAAGCATACATATATACCAAAGTTGCCCTCCGTAATAACAAGTGGTATAAAACAGTAGAAGCTATTGTGTGGTTTATTCATTTAAAAGAAAGAATTAATGGACTTCTATGTGCCCTGTCCCTTCAGGACGTAGGCGATCATGGCTCTCCACATCTCCCT
This sequence comes from Ascarosepion bandense, assembly GCA_037127315.1. NCBI lineage: Eukaryota > Metazoa > Mollusca > Cephalopoda > Sepiida > Sepiidae > Ascarosepion > Ascarosepion bandense. The sequence continues at coordinate 1,760,057 of JBBBDQ010001287.1, read as the reverse complement.
ATCCCTTGTGGCTCTTAGTATGTTTGCTCCTATTACTCCTGGCAACCTCCGTTCCGCCATCACCTGATCAGGCCCTGCAAATATGTTATCCGCTGCCTTCCTCTGTCTCTCCTTCCTTCTATCTGTCCAGTCAGTATCAGGTTCTCCAGGCTCTCCTTCCTCATTGCATGTCCCAGGAACTTCAGTTGTCTCTTCCTGATGCTCAGCATCAATTTCCTTTTTGTTGCCATTCTTTCTAACACCTCGTCGTTGCTTGTATGCTCAGTCCACGATATCCGTAGCATCCTTCTGTAGAATCACATTTCGGCCGCTTCCAGTTTTGTCCTCATTTTCGATGATATTGTCCAGCATTCACAGCCGTATTGAAGAACTGACATCACGTAGCAGTCTAGCACTACTGGCCATAATTATTAGGAAACCCCGTTTAAAAAAACAAACATATATTTCATACTATATGGTTCTTTTTTTTAATACTGCACAATAACATGTGTATCAAATGAACTGTTCTAGTGTCCAGTTTTTGTGCGCTCTTCCCTATGCTAGTCTCTTCTTCTTATTGGCTGGCCGAAGCAAATGCTTCCTGGCTGCCTTGTAAAATTTTGCAAATAATGATATCAAAGAACTATTCTATTTTCTTTTAGAATTATCCACTTAGCAATAAATACTAAAAATAGTATGAAATATATGATTTAGAAAAAACTGGGGTGGTCTAATAATTATGGCCGGTAGTGTATATTCATCCTGAATCCTCCAATGTCTGCTAGAAATCTAATTAATTAAATATTAATTTTCTTGTAACAATCGCTATATAAATATTATAAATTAGGCGCAATAATCTATATTATTCCATAATGATTATTTGTAGACCAAAAGAATGTCCACAGATAAACATAATAACCATTTAATACTGCTGTGGGAGCATTTGAGTCAGCATATGAATTTGAATTAGTTAGAATCTTGTTATTGTGGCGACTAAGAAAGTACTTTGTAGACATGACAATGTAAAACAAGTTTACGAAATATAGACCGATTAAAATTTTTCAATGGCGTGGTATATATTACTCGTACTTCCGATGCTAAATTGAACAACTCACTTGACAGCAAAGAATGAAACCACCATAAAAAAAATCCTTGATATTTGTCATAAGATTTGCAAGATTATCTGCCAACCAACTCCAGAATTTTTTTCATAATAATAATATTAAATAGATAAATTTTCAGGACGTAGGCGATCATGGATTTCCACATCTTCCTATCCCTGGTGAATCGTAGCCTGCTTTCCCCTGTTATACCACACAAAACCCGCTCTGCCATCCACTAGCTCAAGCCCATAAATCTAGAATATAAATATATAGAAACTAGCATGGCCATAAAAATAGGGATCAGTTTATATATTGAATATGATATAGATTTGATCCCCCACTTTATATTCACATAATTTCCTCCACTGCTGTTTATAAATCTTCTTCTTCTATATGCCCTGTCGTTTCAGAATGTAAGCGACCCTGGCTTTCCACATCTCTCTATCCCTGGTGGCCCTTAGCACGCTTTCTCCTGTTACACCATGCAACCCTCGTTCTGTCATCCACCTGCTCAGGTCCTTCAAATATGTTATCCGCTACTTTCTCCTGTCTCTTTTTTCCTCTATTTGACCTGTTAGTATCAGATTCTCCAAGCCCTCCTTCCTCATGGCATGTCCCAGGAACTTTAGTTGTCTCTTCCTGATGCTCAGTGTTAATTTCCTTTTCGTTTCCATCATTTCCAAAACTTTGCTCACATGCTCGATCCATGATACCCGCCGCATCCTTCTGTAGAATCACATTTCAGCTACTTCAAATTTTTCCTTCATCTTCGAAGATATTGTCCAACATTCACTGCCATATTGAAGAACTGACATTACATAGCAATCCAGTATCTCATCCTTGAATCAACCTTTTAATCTTATTGTTCTTACAAATATCGGAAGAATTTTCATAAATTTAATTAATAAGCAATTTAAACATGCACCTAAACTGAAAACGAATTTTAACAAAAATAATTATAAGATTATTTTTAACATCGATGAATCTATATTCCAACATAAAAATATTATATTAAATAAATATATATTAATATATAAATATATATTATTAAATAAATATATATTTCCAACAGAGACATCAGATATTATTCTAATTATTGAAACTGCCGAAAAAATGGGATCTGTCACTTAAAAGGCCAATGTATTGCTGTTAATATTGTCTACCGATCTAGAACACATTATAGTAACCATGTTAAATTTTATTTTCATCCCATTGATAATCTTTGGAAATTACTATACTACAACTTTCAAAAAAAAAACAAACAAACAAGAAATCCCTCTTCAGGATTATTATAAAAATATTAATATTTACAAAAAAAATATTTTTACACACACACACACAAACACGCATTCATATGCATATATACAAATCCAGTTTAACAAATATACTAAATATATTTTTTGAATTGTAAAAATTGTAACCCAGTATAAAATGTAACTGCGCGAATATTGTAACAACGAGATCATATTTTAAAACTTAAATTACATAACAATAATTACTCAAGAAAGAAGAGTGCGTTGTCCATGAATTTCCGAGTCGGGTTCTTATATATATATATTCAAATTATCAGAAATGTATATATGTAAACATGTTTCATTTTTAATGAAACATGTTTCTATATACTTTCACGAACAGACACTGACTCAGGCATAGTAATTTTAACAGAAATTAGTTTCCTCACTACCAATATATATATATATATATATATATATATATATATATATATATATATAGTCATCCGCAGACAGATCTGTTTCTCAGTATCACAGCTCATCAGTACGGTTAGACTCCGATTGCTTTTAACCCAGGATTGAAACCCGACCTAATTGGCGTCAGTCGGCGATTCTACCTCTGGGCTATGGGCGTTCAGTAGAAGAAGGCAGGCGTTTTAGCGTGTATATTGTCATTATACCCGCCCAATAGCCAGAGTGCTCTAATTCATTACTGAATAAGTTATGTGTGCATGTCAGAGTAGCTACTGTTTCAAACTCTACCATTCTTCCAGAGTGCTCAATCAGGGTGTGAGAGCGGATAGATAGATAGATAGATAGATAGATAGATAGATAGATAGATAGATAGATAGATATTGGTGCGGAATAAAATAATCTTTTTAATCGAAAAACGACCAATTCAAAATATGTACCTGAGTATTGCATAATGCATGAAACTCCGAGTCGTGCTTCAAACGTAGGATAATATATATATATATATATATATATATATATATATATATATGTAATAAATATGTATAATGGTTTTTGCATATTTTTAGCTCTGCATGTTCACTTCATTTGTGTTGGGTGTGAGCACTTTTTTGCAAACCGCCCTCTATATTAATGTGAATATATAAATATATATATACATATACATTCCCCCCAAAACATTTATAACATTTTTAGTTTAAGATTTAACTTTATAAATTATACATTGAATAAATAGAAATATTCGCAGATCTAATTTACTATTTATAACGACCTTAACCTTAGGAGCACTAATACTTGAATAATCATAATATGAACATTATGATTCAATAATGCATGAAACTCCAATTTGTGCTTAAAACATAAGATAATAAGTATATATATATATATATATATATATATATATATATATATATATATGCGACACCTGTGTGTGTGTGTGTGTGTGATCTGGCGCGTCTTAGACCTCTCGACCACGAATTACCAACACATTAAATGAAGTCAAATCAAGCCTATATAACACACACACACACACACACACACACACACACACACACACACATATATATATATATATATATATATATATTTATATATATATAGGCTTCCTCTATGTGGATAGGTGTCGCAGATATATATATATATATATATATATATATATATATATCGCTCTGTCATACAACATTTATTTATTGATGTGTACACAGGCACATATATAGACTTATTAATATCCAAAATTATATATATATATATATATATATATATATATATAATAGTTCTATCGATCTGTCTGTCTGTCTGTCTGTCTGTCTGTCTGTCTAGATAGATAGATAGATAGATAGATAGATAAGAACGGATTGAGATAGATAGATAGATAGATTGATAGATAGATTGATAGATAGATTATTACATGGTTTATATAAATAGATATAAAAATATCATACAAAGATTGACAGAAACAGATTGAGGCAGATAGATAGATAGATAGATAGATAGATAGATAGATAGATAGATAGATATTTTTAATCAGATAATCTACCTATGCATACATCTGAATCGATTTCTATCTATCTCTATCTGTATATTAATCTGAGTGTGTTTCTAACTATCTGTCTAAATGTACACATTCAAATATATCTATTAAATCCAATGCATATGGACAGACAAATAGATCCATTGATATATCACACAAGCACATAGACAAACATAAAACACTCAAACACACACGCACAGAAATATTTGTATATCTATAGTGTTATAGTAATAAATATAGATAATATAATAACACTCAGATCATTAGATAGATAGATAGATAGATAGATAGATAGATAGATAGATAGATAGATATCAGTAAAATGACAATAGATTGGTACATATATACATACATAAATGTAATATATACTGACATAAATACAAATAAAAAGTCTTAGATAGAAACACTCAGATCTGTAAATCAATAGACATATATCTACATGTATAGAAACGAAGTAGTTTTAGATAGATAAGTAGATACTTAACACACTTATATTTGTCTATTCACACCCTGATTGAGCACTCTGGAAGAACGGTAGACTGAAAAACAGTAGCTACTATGACATCTACGCATCGTTCATTCAGCAATGAATTAGAACACTCACAGATATTGGGCGTGTATACTGATAATATACACGCTAAAAAGTCTACCTCCTTCTACCGAGTGCCCGTAGCTCAGAGGTAGAATCGCCGACTCACACTAATTCGGTCGAGTTTCAATCCTGGGTAGAAGGCAATCGGCTGTCTAACCGAATATATATAGATGTAGATATATATAAGTGTATATATATATATATATATATATATATATATATATATAGAGAGAGAGAGAGAGAGAGACGTAAATTAATAAATACACATATGAGGGTACACATAAGCGTATTTATTATTAAAATGTTAATAAAATATTACTCAATACATAAAAAGAGTCTTTATATATATATATATATATATATATATATATATATATATATATATATATATATATATATTCTCCCATGTTTATGGCACGACTTGGAGTTTCATGAAATATGCCATCATCAGGTGCATATTTCAATCTCTGAGTTTCAAAATATTTATCAATCTATCTGAATCGCTTTATTTCTTTCTCTCTATCTATATATTGATCTGAGTGTTTATATCAAACCTATTTATTTCTATCTATATATCTATCTATCAACGCTCAGTGATAGATATATGTCAGTTCTGTATCTACATATATATATATATATATATATATATATATATATATATGCATGTATATGCGTTTATATGTAATTCTGCTTGTATAGTAGATATACATAAATCAAATACTGAGCTGCTTGAACACCAGAAGGCAGTTTGCAAAAAAAGTGCTCAATTCACACCCAACGCAAATGAACTGAACATGCAGAGCTAAAAATATGCAAAAAAACACACCATTAACTTGCTACTTAGGTCTTGACTCCGCTTACCTGAAGATATCTCCGCAGTCGAAACCAGGTTAGCAAGTTATCGGTGTGCATTATGTATTTTAATACCTGTCTGGCTCACTAGGTATTTTTACATATATATATATATATATATATATATATATATATATATAAAAAGTAGAATCCTTGAAAGTTTTTAAGGTATATTCCAGTAGAAACTAACTCCAAATAGAACTCAATATTAAAATTTATTGTTAAATTTAACAGAGTATTATAATCAAGAAACAAAAGTTAGATTTTTTTACAAATCTCTTTGTAATAATAAATTTCGCGGCTACAGCCGCTCGTCAGACCAAAAATCATACAACAATGAATGTTTCAAATTATCCAGAGAAAGGATGAATATGGATAAATTTGAAACAGTCATTGTTGTATGAATTTAGTATGACAAGCGGCTGAAACCGCGAAATATATTATTATCAATGAATTTGTAAAAATATCTAACTTTTGTTTCTTGATTAGATAGATAGATAGATAGATAGATAGATAGATAGATAATGTAGAGATGAGATGTAGATAGATAGATAGATAGATAGATAGATAGATAGATAGATAATGTATAGACTGAGATAGATAGATAGATAGATAGATAGATAGATAGATAGATAGATAGATAATGTAGAGACTGAGATAGATAGATAGATAGATAGATAGATAGATAGATAGATAGATAGATATGTAGAGACTAATGATAGATAGATAGGGATAGATAGATAGATAGATAGATAGATAGATAGATAGATAGATAGATAGATAATGTAGAGACTGAGATGAGATAGATAGATAGATAGATAGATAGATAGATAGATAGATAGATAGATAGATAATGTAGAGACTGAGATAGATAGATAGATAGATAGATAGATAGATAGATAGATAGATAGATAGAGACTGAGATAGATAGATAGATAGATAGATAGATAGATAGATAGATAGATAGATAGATAATGTAGAGACTGAGATAGATAGATAGATAGATAGATAATGTAGAGACTGAGATAGATAGATAGATAGATAGATAGATAGATAGATAGATAATGTAGAGACTGAGATAGATAGATAGATAGATAGATAAGTAAGTAGAGACTGAGATAGATAGATAGATAGATAGATAGATAGATAGATAGATAGATAGATAGATAGATAGATAATGTAGAGACTGAGATAGATAGATAGATAGATAGATAGATAATGTAGAGACTGAGATAGATAGATAGATAGATAGATAGATAGATAGATAGATAGATAGATAGATATGTAGAGACTGAGATAGATAGATAGATAGATAGATAGATAATGTAGAGACTGAGATAGATAGATAGATAGATAGATAGATAGATAGATAGATAGATATGATATCAGTAAAATAACAATATTTTATTGCCCTTAAACTCAGCGTTTCATTTTTAATATTCGCTGTCTCACATTATACATGAATCATTTCAGATCAATTTTCAACTAATAACCGTGTCAAACTGAAACTTCTCAAATGTTCAACCGGCCTTTCCTTGTGTTTTTTTTATTTCTTTTTTTTTTCTTTTTTTCATTTCGCCTCTGTAGAGTTGTGATCAGGTCAATTGCGCACTATCCTGGGCCTCACCACCCATTCGTGAAATAACCATTATTGGGATCCTCTGTCAATTCTTTGTGAACACCTATTGAGTTTAAATTTCACTGTAGATCTCGAGTAGAACTAATATCTGCGCACACCATTTTTCTTTTATGTGTCTTGTCCCCTTAAGGCGTAGAGTAACATGGCCCCACTTCTTCTATCCCTTGTTTCTTTTAACATATTTTATCCTGTTATTTCTTCAAGACCCACCGCTGCGATCTATTTGTTTAAACAAATTAAGTATATCACGCGCCGTTTAATGCGTATCGGAGGCTCCATGCCATACTTTCCGTCTATTTCATCCTCAGCATCCTTCTGTAAAACCGCATATCTATTGCTTCAAGTCTCCTTTTCATCTTTGAGGAAATTGTCCAGCGTTCGCTGCCTTGTGCGAGGACAGATATCACATAACAATACAGTACTTCTTTCTTTGTTTCCAACGAAATTTTTCTGTCTCTCAATATTCAGCTTTTAGGATGCGTCATTAGTCATGGCTGCCTTCGGATCCCAATGTCACCCTTTACAGTACTTCTTTCTTTGTTTCCAACGAAATTTTCCTGTCTCTCAATATTCAGCTTTTGGGATGCGTCATTAGTCATGGCTGCCTTCGGATCCCAATGTCACCCTTTACAGTACTTCTTTCTTTGTTTCCAACGAAATTTTTCTGTCTCTCAATATTCAGCTTTTGGGATGCGTCATTAGTCATGGCTGCCTTAGGATCCCAATGTAACCCTTTACGTCATGTGTCAGAACACTTCCCAGGTACTTGGATTTCTGTACCTGCTTGAATTTAGTATACTCGTCTTGTCATTGGCATTTTGGGCTTCTCTTTTTTCTGATGACCATGCATCCATTTTTATGGTAAAGTTTATGCTTAGGTTTTTCATTCACTACCTGCACTAAGAAGTTTTGTAGTTTCTTTCTGTCCTTGTTATTATCAATGTGTCGTATGTGTATCTTATATTGTTAAAATTGTGGCTGCCAATGAAAATTTATGCAGGACTTCTTTTTCTATGTACCATCAACAGAAGAAACGAAAAAACATGATGTTATCGTTGCAGGTACGGCAACAGGCTTTTATATATATATATATATATATATATATGTAGAAAGGACAATGTTTTTTCAGCTAGTAAACGCTATGATTTGAAGGGAGATGGAGAATTCGTTTCCTTATATTGGTAAATTTTGTTTTTGAGGTAAAGGGGGGTAGAGAAAATGAGAAATTAAAATTGGGCATTGCAAAAGAGACATTGAACAAAAAAAAGAAATCGGAGGAGAAAGAGAGAGGTAAAAGAGACTTCTTCTATGGTGCCTGTCCCTTCAGGACGTAGGCGATCATGGATCTCCACGTCTCCCTATCCCTTGTGGCTCTTAGTATGTTTGCTCCTGTTACTCCTGGCAACCCCCGTTCCATCATCCACCTGATCAGGCCCTGCAAATATGTTATCCGCTGCCTTCCTCTGTCTTTTTTCCTTCTATCTGGCCTGTCAGTATCAGGTTCTCCAGGCTCTCCTTTCTCATTGCGTGTCCCAGGAACTTCAGTTGTCTCTTCCTGATGCTCAGTATTAATTTCCTTTTTGTTGCCATTCTTCCCAACACCTCATCGTTGCTTGCATGCTCAGTCCACGATGTCCGCAGCATCCTTCTGTAGACCCACATTTCCGCTGCTTCAAGTTTTGTCCTCATTTTCGATGATAATGTCCAACATTTGCTGCCGTATTGAAGAACTGTCATCACATAGCAATCCAGCACACTTTTCTTTGTTTTTAGTGAAATTTTTCTGTGTGTTAGTACTTTATTTAGCTTCTGGAACGCGTCCTTTGCCATGCCAATTCGCCTTCGGATCTGAGATTTCATAAATTGCCTAGCAGTATAACGTGAATAGATCTGGCGAGAAGATACATTCTTGTCTTTACCCCTTTTGTTTTTGGATTTTTGGAGGTTTTTTTCTACCTATATTGATATACGCTATTAATTAAACTAAGACAGTTAAATTAATAATTTTTTTTAGAGAACTTGATACCATTGTGAGGCAATTTTTGTCCATATCAATAAATTTGTTTTGCTCATGCTAAGTCTAAAAAATAAATATATATAAAATTCACTAATTTTACCCAACCTCGGGTCCTTGAAGTCTCTTCCTCCTCTTTCTTTTTATCTATCTTTCATCGTGACCACGAGTCGATACCATCGCTTTAACGCAAGTGAATATATTCTGCAATATGTTTGATAAAAAGATAAATTTCGTATGGATGCACGCACACACGTACGCCTAGTCTTATACAAATTACCCAGGCAAAATCTAATCGATTTCAGCCACCACCCCAACCACGTGTACATAATTTTATTTATTTCACTTATATTGATAATATACTGAGAATGCAACATTGGTCGAGTGTAGATAGCATTGAATTTTATTTTTTTTATTCTGCAACATATATTTCCCTTGTGTATCGGGCCGCACGCAACGCATGTTTAACGAGACACAGTGGCGCGCAAAATCGTCATTGGTTGAAAAAAACCTTTAAAAGTTTTTTTCAGCCAATGATACGAAAGCATGAGACAGATTAGACACAGAGTTAGTGAGAAGAAACGACTGGGCATAAACTTAAAGAAAACTGATTGTATGGTCATCAACAAAATGAGGAACCCATATGTCAACTACAAGCCGGAGAAACTAGAATAAAACAAGTAAAAAAATTCAAATACCTGGGAAGTGTTTTGACAGAATATGGAAAGTGCGACATGGAGATCCAAAGACGCATTAGCATGGCCAGTGTTATGTCGCCAATTATAAATGAATAACTCAACAACAGAATCAGAATATAAGTTGTATTCCGCGGAAAGACGGTTAGTATGTACAGAAGTGATTAGTAATATTTACAATAGAAAGATACAAGAGTCCAATCCGTCGTAAGACGTGTGTATACGTGATTACTTCCGGTACGCCACCGGAAGTGTGACTAACTCTTCACTGATTCGCACTGACTCTTCAGTATCTCATTAGAGACTCTCAAGTGACTCTCTACGACATTATTTAGTCGTCCCTCCCAGTAAGGGCAACATATGACACATAGTCAGTTTATATCTGGGCTTTTCGGGCTATATGGCCCGGCCAAAAAATGTCTGTCTATTTTTCCCCAGTCGTGCTTCTACCCTTCGGAGGAACCACGACTGGGTTATTGCTCTCTGCTCGGAAGCAGAGAGCGCCCTCTACCCGAAGGCAGAGAGCTGACAGTGTCGTAGAGTCGTCCGTCTAGTGACTCGGTACGACTGTATTTACTAGCCTTCCCACGCAAGGCTGGATGTGACACATGGTCATTTTATTGTGAGTATTCCCGGCCATATAGCCGGGCCAAAAATATCTGTCTATTTTTCCCCAGTCGTGGTTCTACCCTTCGGCGGAACCACGACTGGGTTATTGCTCTCTGCTCGGAAGCAGAGAGCTGACAGTGTCGTAGAGTCGTCAGTCTAGTGACTCGGTACGACTCCCTTGTAGAGAATCCACCATTGCTATATATAGCAATGGGAACAGTCCATTTGTAGTCAAAATAGCAGCGGCGCACTAACAGCCAGAGACGCATTTCAGAAGCTAACCAGAGTATTGCAAAACAGAAAAATCTCATTAAAAACAAAGAAAAGATTGCTGGATTGCTATGTGATATTTGTCCTTCTGTATGGAAGTGAATGTTGGACGATCTCAGCAAAGATGAAGGAGCGGCTTCAGGCAGCACAAATGTGGTTTAACAGAAGGATGCTGAGGAGACCATGGACAGAGCACGTGTGCAACGATGAGGAGTGGGAAAGCATGCAAACAAGAAGAAAACTCATACTAAATATCAGGAACAGACAAATGAGGTCCTAGAGACACGTAATAAGAAAGAAGGGCATGGAGATTTTAATACTCACTAGTCGGATATATGAAAGGAGAAACAGGGGAAAGCGGTGCTTTGTTTTATGTATTTAAGATTAAAAAAAATTTAAGTATTGTTTTGATATATTTTTTATGTATTTACGGTAAAAATATTAAATAATTTCATTTCATACTGCTTTAATATTTCTTTATATATTTAACGTCAAAAGACAAAATAAACAATTCCTTTAACTATCGCTTTTATATTGTTTTATGTATGTAAGATAAAAAATAAGTATTGTTTTAACATTTTTTATGTATTTATGCTAAAAATATTAAATAGTTTCATTAAGTATGGCTTTACTATTTGTTTATGTATTTACGGTCAAAAGACAAAATAAACATTTTCTTTAACTATTGCTTTTATATTGTTTTATGTATCTAAGATAAAAAGAAAAAAATAAACAATTTAATTATTGTTTTGATATTTTTTATGTATTTACGGTAAAAATATTACTTATTTCATTAAGTATTGCTTTTATATTTCTTTATGTATTTAAGGTCAAAAGACAAAATAAACAATTTCTTTAAGTATTGCTTTTATATTGCTTTATGTATCGAAGATCAAAAGAAAAATAAACAATTAAGTATTGTTTTGATATTTTTATGTATTTAAAGTAAAAGTATTAAAGAATTTCATTAAGTAATTCTTTAATATTTCTTTATGCATTTACTATCAAAAGACAAAATAGACAATTTCTTTAAGTATTGCTTTTATATTGTTTTATGTATTTAATGTCAAACTATAAATTAAAGAATTGCATTAAGGATTGTTTGATATTGTTTTAAATATTTATTGTCAAAAGAATAAATAAATATTGCTTAAAATATTTAAGGTCAAAAAATATATAAATATTACTTTAAGTATTAAGGTAAAAAAAAGTTTACATTAGAAAAAGTAAACAAAAGATGATGTGCATTTCACCAGAGAATGAGATAAAAGCAAAATGCAGAATCTAGAATCATTGAAACTTGATATGCTATTTAACAACCGCACCACCATGTTTTATTTACCTGCTTGCAAAGTTGTCAACAACGATCGTGATTAATCTTCTGTTGTCTTGAAAGTATAAGGTTCCAGAAATACATACGTTTGATTCACTAGCCAGACTACTCGCGCACCTGATTTCATTATAATGGTGAAGGCTTGTGCACAACCACCTACCCTATTTTCGGAAGAGCCGATTATGGCAATTTTTGCACATAATATGCTAGTCTTCAAACAACCTACTCGCTACACTGCACCCATTCAATGTTACATACAGAACCTTCCCAAGGAATGTTAAAATTTAAAGCTCGTTATGCATGGATGATTCTTCAAGAATGGGACAAGTTGCTCCATACTTTGCAATTGCTTGCATTGGCAATTTGGATCATGATCGGTGACATATCCTCATTTCTGAAGAAAATTTTTTGGGGCAATTCAGGCAGAGTTACAAGGGCCAGGCAGAATAAAGAGATTCTGTAGGGGTGAGTAGCTAGAATTGAATCAGTAGCTAGGGTTAGATGGATTAATACCTTTCCCAAAGATATCTGTATATAAGTGAGTGTAACTTTTTTTAATCGTTTCACCCCAAGCAAGAAGGTACTGCCTTTGATGCGCAGGGGCTACATAAGAGTAAACGTTTAGACAGAAGTATAGTGAATAGAAAGACGAACCCATTACAGGGGGTGTCAGACAAAGGGCAAGAGAAGGATGGGAATACAGGTGTGACGAATGTTGCGAAATAAGAGAGAAAGAAAGAATCAGAACAAGATATACGGGGTAATGTAGAAAGAACTGAAGTCAAGGGGATAAGACATGGGAATTGACATTGCATTTAAATTAGTCGAGGCTGTAGTCGTTAGGAAAGCAAGTATATGGAAGGGAGTTCCACAGGCTAGAAGTGCGAGAAAAGAAGATGATGGAGTAGAATTGTCGGCCGCATTTTGGTTGATCCAACTGTAAATAGGACCTTGTTGCCAGTCTGTTTGCACGAGTAAATTCTTGGAGTGGTGGCACCGGTGACTTAAGTTCGTCGGAGCAGACGCGATTAAAATATTTGTAAAACAGACAGAGAGAAGCCACATCCCACCAGTGAGAAAGTAGATGGAGTCCAGCTATCACATTACAGATTCTTCTTTGGAGCCTGTCGAAAAGCCTAAGATGAACAGCAGGGGCGCCTGACCAGATATGGAATCAGTATGAATTGCACTGGAGTTTGAACTCGCCTCTCTGATTTTCCCGCAATGCAGTGTTGAATATCAAAAGAAGGGTACGTGCATCGTAGTAATCTTAGGCTTTAGAATCTGATTATTATTTTTTTACTAATAAGAAAAACCTAATGGTTTGTACAGGGTGACCACCCCAAAAAATACGGGTATTTTTGAAGTGTGTATTGGCAGACATGAGCAAGTGACAGCACTGCGAAACAGTGGCCTCACGAATTAAACACTCTGCCATTTCAGTAACCATGGATCAAGATGAATTTCTAAGCAAGTTATTGATGTCAGATGAGGTCAATTTCTATCTCATAGGTTATGTGAATAAGCAGAACTACCGTTACTGGGCAGACACAAAGCCTAATGAAGTTCATGAGCGCCCTTTAAACGCTAGTAAGGTGAGAGTATGGTGTACTGTTTCATTATGTGGGGTCATCAAACCTTATTTTTTTAAATGAACAGGGGGTCTCAGTCATTGTCACTGCGAATCCTTACGTGGAAACACCTGAATTGAACAATTTTTCAAGTTTCAACAGGATGGCATGACATCTCATACTGCACGGCAATCATTGGAGGCTGTGATAGAATTGTTCGATAACCGTGTGCTTTCAAGATTTGGTAATGTTCCATGGCCCTCTAGATTACCAGATTCGTTCGTTTGTGATTTTTCTTCGTGTGGAGTCATCTTAAGTGTAAAGTGTGCACGATTCGACCGAGAATTCAGGATGAAATTCACATTATCCCAACTGAGATGTTGCAGCGGTCAATGAGGATTCTCAACAGTAGATTTCAAGAATGCATTCGTACAGGAGGACGCCATAAAAATGAAAGTTCCATCATAGTTAAATGGCATGTTTTATGATTTCAATTCAGTCAGTTAAGTGCCATACGTGAAACACGCTTGGGCGATCATGTCTCAAAAGAGACCTGACTGACTGATTATCCCGCAGTAGGTTGCCATTGCTTTCAGCGGTAGACCGGTTGCCAGCCAAGACTATAGAACCCAATCTGTCCTGTTATTTAACCCATAACTGGAAGGAAGAGACGGGTTAATACCTTTACCAAGGGTATTTGCGCGTAAGTGAATACAATGGATTCAACTGGAATTTGAACTCGGCTCCCCGATTTCTCGTTCCGAGCCGATATCCACTGCACCACAACGCACATACATGGTTTCGATTACTTTGAATATTTTTTTCAATTCCTGGTTTTATTCGATTGTTATAAACTTCCCGTTTTTGGGGGTCAGACTGTACTTATTTTTGACATGAATAATTTACAATATCTGCTAATCAACAGACACCTGATGATGACCAAAGAGTACATGATCGAAAGGTTGTGTTAATTATAACATCTATATCAACCAAGACGAGAACAATAGACCGAATTAATACCAAGATATTGGAAATCATAGACTATAGATAATGGCATTGGTGAAAGAAATACCACAGGTTGACAGTTGTTTTCGACCCAAATCCTCTTAGGCAATGGACACATGTTTCTAGGCTGTTTTTTCACGTTAAATCTGAAATGTGATGTTTGACGCCATGTTTGACGCCATCACATCAGATTTTCTCAGTAGAAATAATTTCGATTTTGCTTAAGATTGGCCAAAATGCCTAATTCACACAGAGATATGCCACGGCTTAAATATGCGAGTGGTATTGTTAAAACATTTTGTGTCATGTTAAAATGATTAATTTTTCAAGAAAAGGTATCCAAACAAGATGACCCGAAAGTGCTTGATTTTATGAGAGATATCTCATTGGAAATTGTTATTGTACCATCAATGTTTTAGCTTTATAAAACGTTGTGATTTCTGTTTCTCTGCTTTTCATAGAAGAAGCTCGTTAGAAGTCATTCAAGAACAGCGATTTTAGTATTTTACCAGCAGTATAGCCCGGCGTTGCTCGGGTGTAATGAAAGGTTTAAAACTAATCCATGGTCCTGGAGCTCAGACTCAGCCTAAAGAATATTTGAAATAATAAAATAATTGCGAGAATTTCCCAATCGCACCTAATATATATACTAGTAGTATAGCCCGGCGTTGCTCGGGTGTAATGAAAGGTTTAAAACTAATCCATGGTCCTGGAGCTCAGACTCAGCCTAAAGAATATTTGAAATAATAAAATAATTGCGACAATTTTCCAATCGCACCTAATATATATACTAGCAGTATAGCCCGGCGTTGCTCGGGTGTAATGAAAAGGTTTAAAACTAATCCATGGTCCTGGAGCTCAGACTCAGCCTAAAGAATATTTGAAATAATAAAATAATTGCGAAAATTTCCCAATCGCACCTAATATATATACTAGCAGTATAGCCCGGCGTTCACTCGGGTGTAATGAAAGGAGTTTAAAACTAATCCATGGTCCTGGAGCTCAGACTCAGCCTAAAGAATGTTGGAAATAATAAAATAATTGCGAGAATTTCCCAATCGCACCTAATATATATACTAGCAGTATAGCCCGGCGTTGCTCGGGTGTAATGAAAGGTTTAAAACTAATCCATGGTCCTGGAGCTCAGACTCAGCCTAAAGAATATTTGAAATAATAAAATAATTGCGAGGAATTTCCCAATCGCACCTAATATATATACTAGCAGTATAGCCCGGCGTTGCTCGGGTGTAATGAAAGGTTTAAAACTAATCCATGGTCCTGGAGCTCAGACTCAGCCTAAAGAATATTTGAAATAATAAAATAATTGCGAGAATTTCCCAATCGCACCTAATATATATACTAGCAGTATAGCCCGGCGTTGCTCGGGTGTAATGAAAGGTTTAAAACTAATCCATGGTCCTGGAGCTCAGACTCAGCCTAAAGAATATTTGAAATAATGAAATAATTGCGAGAATTTCCCAATCGCACCTAATATATATACTAGCAGTATAGCCCGGCGTTGCTCGGGTGTAATGAAAGGTTTAGGCTTAATCCATGGTCCTGGAGCTCAGACTCCAGCTAAAGAATATTTGAAATAATAAAATAATTGCGAGAATTTCAATCGCACCTAATATATATACTAGCAGTATAGCCCGGCGTTGCTCGGGTGTAATGAAAGGTTTAAAACTAATCCATGGTCATAGACTCAGACTCCAGCCTAAAGAATATTTGAAATAATAAAATAATTGCGAAATTTCCCAATCGCACCTAATATATATACTAGCAGTATAGCCCGGCGTTGCTCGGGTGTAATGAAAGGTTTAAAACTAATCCATGGTCCTGGGAAGCCAGACTCAGCCTAAAGAATATTTGAAATAATAAAATAATTGCGAGAATTTTCCAATCGCACCTAATATATATACTAGCAGTATAGCCCGGCGTTGCTCAGGTGTAATGAAAGGTTTAAAACTAATCCATGGTCCTGGAGCTCAGACTCAGCTCTAAAGAATATTTGAAATAATAAAATAATTGCGAGAATTCCAATCGCACCTAATATATATACTAGCAGTATAGCCCGGCGTTACTCGGGTGTAATGAAAGGTTTAAAACTAATCCATGGTCCTGGAATAGACTCAGCCCTAAAAGAATATTTGAAATAATAAAATAATTGCGAGAATTTCCCAATCGCACCTAATATATATACTAGCAGTATAGCCATTGCTCAGGTGTAATGAAAGTTTTAAAACTAATCCATGGTCCTGGAGCTCAGACTCAGCCTAAAAAGAATATTTGAAATAATAAAATAATTGCATTTCCCAATCGCACCTAATATATATACTAGCAGTATAGCCCGGCGTTGCTCGGGTGTAATGAAAGCTTTAAAACTAATCCATGGTCCTGGAGCTCAGACTCTTTGTATGTGGACACGAAAGACTAAAATGCAATAGCTGTTTCCAGTTAAAGCGAAACCGTAGACTGAAAGAAAAATGGATGGATGTAAGTCAAATTTTGATTTCCTGGTATCGATATCAAATACGTTTATTTCGTCGTAAAATGAATTTTGAAGGCTAAATAAGTCCTCAGAGTAAATGGTATCATGGCTGAGACTAAGAACTACATTTATACCTACTTAGAGCCAAACTCGAAGCAAAAACAAAAATAAAATTGCTGAAAAACTGATTTTGATCAGACCCGGTAGGATATCGGGGTATTGATTTCCAATATCGGAGTCAAATAAGTCATCCAAGGATAAACTAACCTAAGTAATCCACGAAAACTTATCGTACCCATCGGGAGTAAAATTGGAGAAAATGAGCCATATTGATGGCTGAATATCGGTTTTTAATCATATTCGATAGAATATCGGGGGTATCGATTTCCGATATCGGAGAAAATGAGTCGTCTGAGAAGATTGTAAGAACTGCAACCTTGAAACTTCTGAATATCGTTTCTTAAGCCTTTGTCTATGAGTGTATCAAATTTGATTAAAATCGAACAACTCCTTCTATAACACGAATTTTTCGATTATCGATTTTCGATATTTATCGGTGGTACCTCGACACAAATCCTAACTAAGAACACTCGCAGATGCTTATAGTATAACTGTGTAAATTTTCAAGAAAATCGGTTCAGCCGTTTCGGAGTCTATAGGTAACGGACACACACACACACAGACACATACGCACAAAGTTCCATTTATAAATAAGTTTAGATTAGTCGTTTAATGTTAGTAATATTCACATTAAGCCTGAAACTGTCATAAAATTTTGATATAACGGTTGGTTGGTTGGTTGTTTGGTTGTTTTGTTTTTATGGCAAATCAACCTCGGCGGGTCATTTATTGCCAACTAAATTTTTATTTATTTTTTGCTGGTAATGCCTTTTTCTTTCAACAATTTATTGTTGTTTTTATATAAGATTTTTGTGTCTAGAAATATTTTTTCTTTTCGGGTATCAAGATTCATTGGGATTTGTTTTTAAGGGCTGGGTTTCCAAGTCCTACCCTTGTTATTTAACCCATAACTGGAGGAAAGGGACAGATTAATACCTTTCCCAAGGATACCAGTGCTTAAGTGAATGCAGGGTACTCAACTGGAATTCGAACTCCGCTAACCGATTTCGCTTTCCGAGCCGATATCCACTGTACCACGACACACATCCGTCACTAAACGCTTACAACGCCTGGTATTCCCAAGCGGTCACCCATCTAATTGACCTTGAATTGACGGAGGTGTGGGATTGTAATGCAGTGTCTGTATAACTTGACTAGAAACATTGATAAATGAGGGTTGTTAAGGTGGTTGGCGAGTGTATTTGAGACTAGCAAGATTAGGATTTTCTTTATCGGCGCTTGAAATAGCCAAACGCGAGATAGTCAGAGCCAACCAGGCACTTTTTCTACTCATGCCAAGCACCAATAGCATCTTGCATGAAACCAAATTTATACAGACCAGTTTGATATCCTGGTATTTATTAACAAAACTGAATAGCGATTGTGTGCTTCTGTAGCCATGAAAATTATTATTTTATATATAAAAATTTAACAGGTTGGCGGTTTACTGCTGATGAAAAACTTTTTCTCAAATAAAAATGCTTTCTTTAAGTAATTGGGATATTTTTTCTTTTATTATAAGTTATTTGTGCTTTGTGGTACAGTAGATATCGATTCGGAACGACAAATCGGGGATCCGAGTTCGAATTTTAGCAGAATTCCTTGCATTCACTTACGCACAAATACCCTTGTGAAATGTATTAATTCGTCTCTTCCCTCCAGCTATAGGTTAAATAATAAAACAGCTTAGGTTATATAGCCTTGGCTGGCAACCAATCTACTACAGAAAGCAATGGAAACCTACTGCGGGATAATCTTCTGCCCAGTCAGTCATGTCTCTTTACACACATGATCGCCCAAAGCGTGTATCACGTATGGCACTTAGCTGACTATTCTAACCTGCAAACGTTTAAGGTTGGTTTTACTTGGTCCTGGCATATCACTGTTAAATATGTATTTTGACCTATTTTAAGCAAAAGAGGAATTATCTCCGATGGGAAAACGTGATGAGATGGGGAAAATGAACTTGATTTTCTTACTCAGCGAGAAAAATTTTCCAGAAACATGTGCCCAATGCTCAGCAACATTTGGGTTGAAAACAATTATCGAATTGTGTAATTTATATGATTAAAGTTCCTCTTTTGAACAAACTTTTATGGTGTAACTTTTGTAACGTGGCGTAACATTTAGTAGGCTTGCCTTGCTAGATCAGTTAAGAAGTGAGTACAAAGAAAAGAGTACTGGATTTCTATGTGTTGCCAGTTCTTTAATATGGCACTTAATGCTGGACAATATCATCAAAGATGAAGGAATAACTTGAAGTAACTGAAATGTTGTTCTACAGAAGTATACTGGTTATAAAGTGGGGGATCAGTTCCATATTACAATCAATACATAAACTGAACCCCCACTTTGTGGACACAGCGGTTTCTATACATTTATATTTCTGAGACCCAAAAGCACAAGGATGCATTCCGAGAGCTGAGTAGAGTATTAAGAGACAGGAAGATTTCGCTAGAAACAAAGAAAAGAGTACTGGATTGCTATGTGATATCAGTTCTTAAATATGGCAGTGAATGCTGGACAATACCATCAAAGATGAAGGAAAACCGTGAATGTGGTTCTACAGAAGGATGCTGCGAATATCATAGATCGAGCATGCGAACAATGATGAGTTTTTGGAACGGATTGAAACGAAAAGGAAATTATTATTGAGCATCAGGTAGAGACAGCTAAAGTTCCTGGGACATGCAATGAAGAAGGAGGGCTTGGAGAACTTGATACTAACAGGCCACATAGTGGGAAAAAGAGACATGGATAAGCAGCAGATAACATATTTGAAGGACCTAATCAGGTGGATGACAGAACGGTGGCTGGGTGGTGCTAGAGGAGTAAGCGTGCTAAGCGCCATCAGAGATATGGAGATGTTGAAAACCATGCTCGCCTACGTCCTGTAAGTACAGGGCACATAGAAGAAGATATAAATATATATATGTATGAAAAATATATCACTTTTAGTAAAACTAAACAGTATCAAAGAACTTACGTAAATATAAAAGTGTAAGAAATGGTCCAAAGATCCAGACCTAAAGTGTGTATAATTGTCAAAATCTAAATCTAAATGTGTCTGTGTGTGTGTGTGTGTCTGTGTGTGTGTGTGTGTGTGTGTGTGTGTCTGTGTCTGTGCGTGTGTGTGTGTGTGTGTGTGTATCCGTTACCTATCAACTCCGAAACGGCTAAACCGATTTTCTTGAAAATTTACACAGTAGTACTATAAGCGTCTGCGAGTGTTCTTAGCTAGGTTTTGTGTCGAAGTACCCCCGATAAATATAGAAAATTGATAATCGAAAAAATCGTGTTATAGAAGGAGTGGTCCGATTTTAATCAAATTTGATACACTCATAGACAAAGAAATAAGAAACGATATTCAGAAGTTTCAAGGTTGCAGTTCTTACAATAGCGCAGAAAATCAATAATATATATATATATATATATAAAAGGCAACATTTGTGTGTGTGTGTGTGTGTGTGTGTGTGTATCTGTCTGTATGTCCTTTACACAAATCCACAATTTTTGTCCGATTCTCACCAAACTTCACACAAATATTCTTTAGGCTGAGTCTGAGCTCCAGGACCATGGATTAGTTTTAAAATTTTCATTACACCCGAGCAACGCCGGGCTATACTGCTAGTATTCTACATATCCGAATATGCCATTAGTCATTATCAAGGAATTAAAAAAAAAATTAATTGAATGTGTTCGTTTTTATGTGTACCGCAAGTGATGGGAATGATTTTGCTTTTCAAACACAGCATATTAATAAGATAGTATTTACAGTATTTACATTATTCGGACTGTTGACCTCATATTTGTTGCCAATTGTACGACGTTTCGGCCGTTGTACGCTTGGCCTTCTTCAGATGCTAGGAATTTTGAGCCGAGCACTTTATTACAATCACTGGGATATATGAAAACGAGTTCATATACCCCAGTGATTGTAATAAAAGGTTCGGTTCGAAATTCCTGGAACCTGAAGAAGGCCGCAGCGTACAACGGCCGAAACGTCATACAAATGTCATCAAAGATGAGGACAATAGCTTTTTATTTCTCCTTATCAATGCTTCCATTAATTTTAACCATTTTAACACGTGGTTCAGAATAATATAGTCGCATTTTCTGCGAGTATGTTACGAATAGCTTCCGTGTCAGTTTAATTACAAAGTACTAATATTATTTATGAATTTACATGTCGCTTAATGAACAGTCTTTATGATCAAACAAAATTCATAAATAATTATATTGGACATAACATACATGCCTATCAAGGGGACTCGTGTTACTTTCCTCTGACTGTTGCTCAATTAGGACCCATTTAAACACACGCAGAAAACAGAACTCCGTTGGCATACAACTAAATATGTTCATTCAGACGTAAAAAAAAAAAAAAACGGCTAAAAATAACTGAAGCAATAATGGTTGAAAAGAAAAAACCAGACACTCAGTAAAATCATCTATGATCATGACTACGATGTGATGGTGTGTTTAGCAAAAAATATTCTGATCATTATAGATGCACATATAAAAAATCTACATATTCAGTTAAAAATAATTAAAAAAATATCCTTGATAATAGTAAAAAGAATAACCGAAAGCGCTCGGGTATATAGATCTACTTCTTATGATGAGAGGTCAGATACATAACTGGAGCGGTATAGGGAGCTGATCATTTTACTTTCATCTTGAGTAACAGATTGTACTAGCAGTATATCCCGGCGTTGCTCGGGTATAATGAAAGCTTTAAAACTAATCCATGGTCCTCGAGCACAGACTCAGCCTGAAGAATATTTGAAATAATAAAATAATTGCGACAATTTATCAATCGCACCTAAAATATATATATATATATATATATATATATATATATATATATACACTAGCAGTATAGCCCGGCGTTGCTCGGGTATAATGAAAGCTTTAAAACTAATTCATGGTCCTGGAGCTCAAACTCTTTGGACGTTGGCACGAAAGCAATAGTTGTTTCCAGTTAAAGCGAAACCGTAGACTGAAGAAAAATGAATGGATGTAAGTCAAATTTTGATTTCCTGGTATCAATATCAAACATATTTTTTTCGTCGTAAACAGAATTTTGAAGGCTAAATAACACCTCTGAGTAAATGGTATCATGGCTACAAGTATACCTACTTAGAATCAAGCCCGAAGCGAAAACTAAAATAAAAGGCTGAAAAAATACAAACATGCAGGCAGATAAACAGACACACACACAAACATCTTGCCTTTTATATATATATATATTATCGATTTTCTGCACTATTGTAAGAACTGCAACCTTGAAATATCTGAATATCGTTTCTCATGTCTTTGTCTATGAGTGTATCAAATTTGATTAAAATCGGACCACTTCTTCTGTAACCCGACATTTTCGATTATCGATTTTCGATATTTATCTGGGGTACCACGACACAAAACCTAGCTAAGAACACTCGCAGATGCTTATGGTACAACTGTGTAAATTTTCAAGAAAATCGGTTCAGCCGTTTGGGAGTCTATAGGTAACTGACACACAGACACACACACAGACAACGTTCCATTTATAAATAATTTACATGTAGATATAAGAATTCCACGTGAGGTCAGGTGTGAGTCTGATGGCCAATATCCTCTCATTAGTCCTCGAGGGGACATCTATTTATCATGACTGCTGGTAGTTTGGTGTCTGATTAGTGGTGATGAAATGAAATCGGTTTTGTTTTGGAAGCATTGAATGTAACCAGCCATTTTTCCCCCACTAAATTTAGTTAAATTGGAAGAGAGGTCAACTGTCAATTTCAATTGTTATGACTTTTGGAGGTGTGTATCATCAACATAGATGTTTACAAATTATCAGAGTATATGTTTGGGTTGATCATTTATGTAAATCAGAAAGGGGGTTGGCTTATGAAGTGACCTCTTCTCTCTGTCTGTCTGTCTGTCTGTCTGTCTGTGTGTGTGTGTGTGTGTGTGTGTGTGTGTGTGTGTGTGTGTGTGTAGCAGATTTAATAAATTGCAAACATTGTGTTTGCTTATGTTTAATAAAATCCGTTCATACTCACGTATAATCAGACACAACGTCAGAAAGATCAGGTGTAAGGATCATCTGAGATGACCTCCTAGCTACACTTGGGCTGAACATATGGGGGAAAAAAAAGATTCTACATGCAGTTTTATAAACACCCAACCACCGACAGTGAGAAGGCACTCAGACATCAGAGTAGAGAATGTAAGTACAACGACCAGATTAGAACCGTATTGAATAAAATGCTATGTTAAATATGTGTGACTAGCATCATAGCCCGGCGTTGCCCGTGTAACACAGAATATTTTAGTAGTGGGAGAAGATGTCAATGAGAGGAGTAGATAGAAATCATTTACAGACTGCATGAAATATTTAGCGAAAAAAAAAGCTTTATTTTTTTTAAATTTTATTTTCTGAAATATGAACTATTAAATTTTTTAAAAAGTTTTAAAAAATTACATTAACCATTGGCACCTTTTTTTTACATGTTTTGTTTTTGTTTGAAAAAACACTTTTTTTAAAAAAATATTTCTTTTTTTTTTCAAAATTACGGAGAATAATATTCACATTTTTTTGTTGATCAAATGAATTTTTAAAACGTCGGAATAAAAATGAAATAGAAAGGCTAATTCTTTTTTAATAAAAAAATATTTTAGTCGTGTTTGACACATGTGATTTGTTTTCTGTGACGTAATTTAGCAGCCATCTAAGATCTTAGAGGTTTTACGGAGCAAATGTAAACAATCGGCTCCATTGGTAAAAAACTGTGAAAGAAAAAATTGCTGAACTTAAACTCAAAAAGTATGTGTCGACCTGGCTTCCCTGTAGATATGTGTCCCTAGAAAGTTTGAAAGGCGTAGCTTAAAAAATGTAGGCGTGCATAGGGAACAGTCACACAGATTGCCTTTTATATAGAGAGATAAGATCCCTTGGTGACATGAATTTAGACAACAGTTCCATTCTAATCATAGAGTCATGCACAAAACTGTCGCCATTGGAAAAGCCTTAGTCGTAACTAGTACAAAATTTTAACACTGGCTTACCTGAAATTTGAACCCCTGCCGAACGCCTGTGAAGCCGCATGTCAGCTACAATGCTTGTTGTACCACTGGGACTCTTTCTTCGGAGGTGTTTAAAATTCAAAGCATATGCTTCTAATATACAGTTACCCGTATATAATGGGAGATACTAGAAGCCTGTTGATTTGATCCACCCGATCTATTTCTGTCTGTGTGTGCGCACAAGCGGTTCTCTCTGTGTGTCTGTCTGTTTGTCTATATCATTTAGCTACGTGTTTCTCTGGAATGGCACAAGTTTAGTGGATAAGGCTATAGCTTTTGTGTACGTGCGTCGGTTTAAATAGGATTAGATTACAGTTTCGATTTCGTAAGACCAACGGGATGTGTGTTGTAGTGGATATCGGCTCGGGACGAGGAATCAGAGAGCCGTGTTCGAATTATAGTTGAATTCGTTGCATTCACTTACGCGCAAATACGTTTAGGAAAAGTATTAATCCGTCGCTTCTTCCTCCCGTTTTGGGTCAAATAACAGGACAGATTGGATTCTATAAACTTGGTTGACTACAAGTCTACCGCTGAAAATAATGGCAACCTATAGCGGGGAAAAGCTTCCGCCCAATCAATCAGGTCTCTTTCGAGACATAGTCGCCGAGCTGTGTATTACGTACAGCATATAACTGACTGACTAAAAACTAGTTTATGTATAACTACTGATTTTTTTAAAATTTTAGTACCTGCTGCTTAAGTAATATTAGCAGTATAACCCGGCGTTGCTCGGGTGTAATGAAAGCTTTTAAACGAACCCATGGTCCTGGAGTTCAGACTCTTTGGACGTTGGCACGAAAGACTAAAATGCAATAGTTGTTTCCAGTTAAAATGAAACCGTAGACTGAAAGAAAAATGAATGGATGTAAGTCAAATTTTGATTTCCTGGTATCGATATCAAATAAGTTTTTTCATCGAAAACTGAATTTTGAAGGCGAAATAAGTCCTCTGAGCAAATGGTATCCTGGCTGAGGCTAAGAACTAAAATCATACCTACTTAGAGCCAAACCCAAATCAAAAACTAAAATAAAAGGGCTGAAAAAATACAGACATACATGCAGATAAACAGACACACACACAAACATCTTGCGTTTTATATATATATATATATATATATATTATCGATTTTCTGCACTATTGTAAGAACTGCAACCTTGAAACTTCTGAATATCGTTTCTTATGTGTTTGTCTAGGAGTGTATCAAATTTGATTAAAATCGAACCACTCCTTCTATAACTCGATTTTCGATATCTATCGGGGGTACCTCGACACAAAACCTACCTAAGAACACTGGCAGACGCTTATAGTACAACTGTGTAAATTTTCAAGAAAATCGGTTCAGCCGTTTCGGAGTCTATAGGTAACGGATACACATACACACACAGAGACACACAGACAAAGTTCCATTTATAAATAAGTTTAGATAATAGTAACTTCGGCAAACAACCATGCATTAGTCTCGAGAAATGTTTGGTAGATCTACAAAATATGTTTTCTTAAATTCTGAGCAAATGGCAAATGAAATTTTCAAGATTAGATTACTGAATATTCCTGTTGAAATTGTGGTGGAGTAGTTTCCGCACTGAAAGTTATAATCGTGCTCTGTCGGTTGCTAATCGACTTAACGTACCCGAAATGTTAAAAACTTGGTAATCTTCCACTGAATGCTGACTCCTTAGTATTCGGCTAACTGCCGAGTAAAATCAACTCTCTTAGTCCATCTATGTCCAAAATAGAACTAACTAGTAGTTCTACTGAACTCCAATAGAACTCTTAAGAACTCTCTAGAATTTCTAAGAACTTCTCAATATTAAATGTATACAAAAAATGTGGGGTGGGGGGACCCAGGTTGGTTTTCAGTACCTAACTAATCCGACTCACGACCCGAACATATTTTACAATTTTCTCATTCACCATAAGAACTTGTCCATCAACGTTCAATCCTTCATTCACCAAAATACCTCAAACGTACCAGAAACCTAAAAAAAACCCAAATGAGCATAAAAATTTTATTATGAACAACAAATACAAAAATATATTTAAAATATATCATGAAATGATATGTCGGAAGGTGCATGACATAAATCCCAAAAACAAAAATTTTTAAACAAAAGACGCAAACAGAAATCATGATGTTAGTTGGATCCAACCAACTCACAAAACAAAGAGGACGCTGTATTGTGCCCATAGGACAAAATCAAGAGGCACACTTTCTACAGGGAGACTTCTAAGAACTTTATCTATTGTATATAATACAATTTTGGTACAAGTCCGGTTTTGTGGTGGGGAAACTCAGGTTGGTCTTCAGTACCTATCCTATACCTAGCTAATCCGACTCACGAGCCAAATATACTTTACAATTTTCTCATCCACCACAAGAACATGTCTATCATCATTCAATCCTTCATACACCAAAATACCTCAAATATGCCAGGGACATTAAAAAAAAAAAAAAAAACCTAAACGAGTATAAAAATTTTATTGTGAAAAATAGATACAAAAATATATTTAAAAATATATCATGAAATGATATGTGGGGAAGGGTTTAACATAAATCCCAAAAACAAAAATTATAAAAAAAAAAGACACAAACAGAAATCATGATGTTAGTTGGACCCAACCAACCCACAAAGAGGGTGCTGCATTCTGCTCAGAGGACAAAATCAAGAGGCACACTTTCTACAGGGAGACTTCTAAGAACTTCTTGTTAACTCTTTTTTAATATAGGAGGGAGAGTTCATTATCTGAGAAATAGGTGTGTTTCACCATAACAGAAATACAAAAAAGTACTTTCTGATTATATATGGTAAAATCAAAAGCAGTTTTTATGCATTTTAATTGTTCTAATTTTCTTTTTTAAACATATCACACCGAGCAAGGCTGTAACGCCACTGATAAGCAGGGGGCTACGTAAGAGTGGAAAGATTGGAAAAGAGAAAGCCAGAAACCACATCCTAAACAGGGAACAAGGGATGGGCCTCTTCACCTGTTCAGTAGACATGGGTGGAGTGTAAACCGGGCGATAGTTTAGTCTGTCGGCTCCAAATGAGAAAGAAAAGTGTGAAAAGATTGGAAAAGAGAAAGCCGGAAACCACATCCTAAACAAGAAACAAGGAATGAGCTTCTTCACCTGTTCAATAGACATGGGTGGAGTGTAAACCGGGCGATAGTTTAGTCTATCTGTTTCAAATGAGAAAAAAAAGAGTGAAAAGATTGGAAAAGAGAAAGCCGGAAACCACATCCTAAACAGGAAACAAGGAATGGGCCTCTTCACTTGTTCAGTAGACATGGGTGGAGTGTAAACCCGGCGATAGTTTAGTCTATCTACTCCAATAGAGGAAGGAAATTACGACACTGAAATCCGAAGGCGTATTGGCATAGCCAAGGATGCATTTCAAAGGCTGAATAGAGTACTGATAAACAAAAAACATATCGCTGGAAACAAAGAAGAGAATACCGGAATGCTATGTGATGTCTGTCCTTCAATATGACCGTGAATGCTGGACAATCTTACCAAAGATGAAGCAATTGAATTGTAGTTCTAAAGAAGGATGCTAAGGATACCATGAACGGAACATGTGAGCAAAGACAACGCTTTGGAAAGAGTAAAAAGAAACAGATTCTTACATCAGGAAATGACAACTAAACTTTCTGGGGCAAGTAATGAGGAAAGAACGTTTAGAGAATCTGATGCTCACGAGACGGATAGAGGAAAATAGAGACAAAGGAAAGCAACGCAAGACATACTTAATAGACTTGAGCATATGGTTGAGTGGAATAACAGGAGATAGGATGTTAAGAGTTACAAGAAATAGGGTGATGTGGAAAGCCATGATCGTCTACGTCCTGAACGGACACGGCACATAAAAGAAAAATATATAAAATGCTTGTTTTTCGTTTAACTGAATATTATCAATTCGTAAATTCATTTTTATTTGTTTTATTTTTAAGTAATCTTTTTGTGTCCGAATTTTTGGCATCAAGTGATATTATTTGGTATGAAGAGATATCATAATCTATCATGAGGAGATATCATTATCTATCATGAGGAGTTATTATTTAACATGAGGAACTTTCATTATTGAACAGGAGATATCTTTTGTGCCATGTCTTTCTAGGACATGAGCGATCACGGCTCTTCACAACTTTCTATCCATTATATCCCGACCAGTATCTCTCCAGCAATTTATTTACACAAAATCCTTACATAGATTGCTGATTCCCTCTGACCGTATTACCTTCAATATGTCTTGTGAGTTTTAATTTCTCCAAACTCTCTTTCCTTATTGTGAGTCTCAGATATTTCTTTTATCTCTTTTTGATACTAAGTACGAGTAACTTTTTATCCTCTTGTCTCTTAATACTTTCTCTTAGCTCACATATTCCGTCCATGATATTCTCAGCATCCTTCTGTAGAACTACATATCTATTGCTTGAGATCTCCTCTTCATCAGAGAAGAAATTGTCTAATATTGACTGCCATATAGAAAGATTGATAGTACATATCAGCTAAGCACATATGTCATTATTTCTAACGAATATTTCCTATTATTTTAAGTATTAAGAGGCGAAGACACATGTACACTACTGACAATCATTATTAGGTAACCACAGTTTTAAAAAAAAATTATGTATTTCATACTAGTTTTAGTATTTATTGCCAAGTGGATAATTCTAAATTGCCACTATTGCGCAGGGGGTTACATAGGGGAAAGTTCTGAGAAAGAGAGGTTAGTCATATAAAATGTCGGAAGGCGGGTGGTAGACGGATGAGGACACCGAGGGAGGCTTGGGTAGATGGCTAGAGTCTTTGAGGGGATTGGATGCGAGTTAGTGTGATAGATGTCTATTGACCTTACATTCAAATTCCTGGAGATTGTAGCTATCGGTGAAGCAAGTATATGGAAGAGAATTCCACAGGCGGGAAGTGCGAGAAAAAAAGCTGTTAGAGAAGAAATTGCGGTTACATTTTTTATCTGTTTCACTGTAAAACGGTGGAACCTAGTTGCTAATCTAGTATCTCTTGCAAATTCATACCTAGGGGGCACCAGTGAACTAAGTTCATCGGAGCAGAAGCCGTAAAAGTATTTATAGAAGAGGCACTGGGAAGCCACGTCACGCCGGTGAGAGAGTGGTTGTAGCCGGTCTGCCAAGTCAGTATCGATCACGTTACAGATACTCCGTTGTATTTTGTCAAGAAGCCCGAGGAGAGTAGCAGGGGCACCCGACCAGATGTGGCAGCAGTATTCAATACACGGGCGGATGGTAGATTTATAAATGTGCAGAATGGACTCAGACGGGATTAACTTCCAGGCCCTGCACATAGAACCGACTTTCATAGCAGCCAGCGGATTTAGCAATGGATTCGATATAGTCATTCAACTTGAGGTCCGCTGAGAGTGTGAGACCAAGGAGGCGTAGTGTTTTACTCTCAGGGAGGTAGGCCTGTTCCATGCTAATGGGATGTAGGAGCGATTGTCTATGATGGTTAATTGATAGCAGCTTCGTTTTGGAAGCATTAAAATTAAGAACCATTTCTTACCCCAGTCCACCACGGATTGGAGGTCCTTCTCAAGCTTGACAGCGAGGTTCGCTTTATCACCCACACGGATTTTTGATCGAGGCGAGAGTAGAATGCTACGAATGTTGGAGAAAGAAATGTTTAGGGATATAGGGTTACTATAAACAACCAAATATATATGACTAAACCAGTTTAGTTTTATATCTTTGGTTGTATATATTAATGGTGCGATATGCTTAATTAAAAAAAGAAAACAACGCTTTAGGGAGAAAGTATTTTGAAAATATAATTGTGTCACTACCAAAAAAAAAACAAAAACATGACTGACTGGGCAGAAGATTATCTCACAGTATGTTGCCATTGCTTTTTGACAGCCAAAGCTATAGAACCCAATCTGCTCTATTATTTGACTCATAGGTAGAGAGGCAAGTGATATATTATATTACTGATTAGTAATTAGTGGGGGATCCGTTTATTAGTTTATAACAATGTAAAACTGATCCCCCACTTTATGCTCGGTAGAAGACTTTATCATGTTTTTCAACTATTATATTCAGTCAGTCAGTTAAATGCCATACGTGATACACGTCTTGGGGGATCATGTCTTGAAACAGACATGACTGATTGGGAAGAAGATTATCCCACAGTAGGTTGCCATTGCTTTCTGCGGTAGACTTGTTGCCAGCCAAGGCTATAGAACCCAATCTATCGTACTATCTAACCCATAGCTGGATGGAAGAGATGGATTAATACATTTCCCAAGGGTATTTGTACTTAAGTTAATGCAAGGAATTCAACTGGAAATCGAACCCGGCTCCCTGAATTGTCGTTCCAAGTTGATATGCATTGCACCACAACGCACATCAATACTTAGTAAAAGATTAGTAGGTTTCAGGAGTAAGTCAACCCGATTTGTTTACATACCACCTTTCGGCCCATAAGTCCTTTCCCAAGTTTCTTCTCGAGACACTTTTGTCCCACCAGGCATTTGTGATCTCCTTTTTTCCCACTTGGAATTTTTCAATTTTTTCTTTTGACCCAACAGGATTTTCGGCCTCTATGCACTTTACAGCCACCTTTTGACCCATCAGGCATTTTTAGGTTTTCTTTTGATCTACCAGGCATTTTGACCGCTTTTTCACCAACTAGGCATTTTTAGTTTCCTTTTGACGCACTAGTCATTTTTCGGTTTCCTTTTGAACCACATGGCATTTTTGACCCCCACGTAGTTTACAATCTCTTTTTGACCCACCAGGCATTTTCGACTGCATTTTCATTCCCCAGACATTTTGGGGTTTCCTTCTGATCCACCATGCATTATTGGTTTATTTTTTACTTTTCTCGGTTTTCCTTTGACCAACCAGCCATTTGTAACCTCCATGAACTTTACAATCTTTTTTTGACCCAACAGGCATTTTTGGGTTTTCTTTTACTCCACCAGGGCTTTTAGTTTCCTTTTGATCCACCATGCATTACTGGGTTCCTTTTTACTTTTTTCAGCTTTCCTTTGACCCCTTAGCCATTTGAGACCCCCATGCACATTACAATCTCATTTTGACGCAACTGGCATATTTTGATTTCCTTTTACTCCACCAGGCATTTTTCAGTTTTCTTTCGACCCATCGTCATTTTCGACCAAATTTTCGCCCACCAGGCATTTTTCCAGTTTCCTTTTGACTCACCAGGCATTTTTTGTTTTGACCAACAAGGCATTTTTGACCACCCTGCCCTAAACGGTCTCCTTTTGACGTACCAGTCATTTTCGGTCGCTTTTTCATCCACCAAGAATGTTTCGCTTTTCTTTTAAACCACCAAACGTTTTTTCGGTTTCTTTGTTACGCAGCAGGCAATTTCGACCCCCCCATTCACTTTACATCGCCTTCTTGACCCACCAGTCATTTTTCGTTTATCATTTGACCACCAAGCTTTTTTCATTTTTTTTTTTGTCCCACCAAGCATTTTCGACCTCCATGCACTTTACCACCTCCTTTTGACTCATCAGACATATCCAACACCTTTTTGACCCTATAGTCATTTTTGGTTTCGTTTTGAGCACCACGCATTTTCAACCCCCTTTTGACCCAGTATGTATTTTCGACCACTTTTTGACTCCCTTGCAATTTTCAGCCATCTTTTCAGTCAAAAAAAAAATTTCAACCCACTCAACGTACGTCTTTCCTCTGATCCTTTACCGGTTGTCAGTACTCTCTCTCTCTCTCTCTCTCTCTCTCTCTGTCTCTCTCTCTCTCTTATTATCTATCTATCTATCTATCTATCTATCTCAGTCTTTTCATATCTATCTATCTATCTATCTATCTCAGTCTTTTCATATCTATCTATCTATCTATCTATCTATCTATCCATCTATCACAGTCTTTTCATATCTATCTATCTATCTATCTATCTATCTATCTATCTATCTATCTATCTATCTATCTATCTATCTATCTCAGTCTTTTCATATCTATCTGTCTATCTATCTATCTATCTATCTATCTATCTCAGTCTTTTCATACCTATCTATCTATCTATCTATCTATCTATCTATCACAGTCTTTTCATATCTATCTATCTATCTAGCTATCTATCTATCTATCTATCTATCTATCACAGTCTTTTCATATCTATCTATCTATCTATCTATCTATCTATCTATCTATCTATCTATCTCATCTTTTCATATCTTTTATCATATCTATCTATCTATCTATCTATCTATCTCAGTCTTTTCATATCTATCTATCTATCTATCTATCTATCTATCTATCTATCTATCTATCTATCAGTCTTTTCATCTTTTCATATCTGTCTATCTATCTAACTGTCTATCTATCTATCTATCTATCTATCTATCTATCTATCTATCTATCTATCTCAGTTTTTTCATATCTATCTATCTATCTATCTATCTATCTATCTATCTATCTCATCTATCTATCTATCTAGTCTTTTCATATCTATCTATCTATCTATCTATCTATCTATCTATTTATCTATCTATCTATCTATCTCGGTCTTTTCATATCTATCTATCTATCTATCTATCTATCTATCTATCTATCTATCTATCTATCTATCTATTTGCGATAACCGCAAGGAGGCGCTCAGTTGCTTGCTCTCCCCCTCTTGTGGAGTCGTGGCAAGCATCAGGTCTGCAGAAAAATTTGTGTCCAGCGTCCGTGTCATGAGGGAACTGGAAATGACTCAAGTGGCGAGTCATCAGTTAGCTTTTCTAGGCTGTGCGTTGAGAGAGGATTCGACATTGGAGAGGTAGTTACAAACGCTTTCCATAACCTTACCATCAATGAAAGAATGAAAAACATTTAGGCTGATTCGGACGAATTCATCTTTGTTTCCTTGGCTTGTAAAATTTTGCAAAGCAATAATAACAAAAGAAATATTCGTTTTGCATTTAGAATTATCCACTTGGCAATAAATACTAAAAATAGTATGAAATACATCATTTTTTGTTAAAACTGGAGTAGCCAAATAATTATGACCAGTAGTGTAAACACACACACACACACACACACACACACACACACACACACACACACACACATAAATATATATATATATATATGAATTGGAGTAGATAGACTAAGCTATTGCCCGGTTCATACTCCACCCACGTCTATTGAACAGGTGAAGAGGTTCATCCCGTGTTCCCTGTTTAGGATGTGGTTTCCGGCTTTCTCTTTTCCAAACTTTTCACTCTTACATAGCCCCCTGCACATCAGTGGCGTTACCGCCTTGCTCGGGGTGATACGATTAAAAAAAAAAATATATATATATATATATATATATATATATATATATATATGTATTCCATTTGTAAACGATTTATTACTCAACCTAGGTTTTGACTGTGAGTTGTGTCTTCAGGCGATTTTTAATAAATAATTAATAAATAATTATTATTTAAAAATCGCCTGAAGACACCACTCATGGTAGAAATCTAGGTCGCGTAATAACTCGTTTACAAATGGAAAATATTAAAAAGTTGTACAACATATTGTATTGAACACTTTTTAATACATATGTGCACTGGTCTAACCCTGTTATAAACGAAAACTAAGTATTAAACAATTATATATATATAGTGTATCGAGGCAGCAGGTAATTTTCTAAACATATGCTGTTAAATATAAGAGACAATGAATGTCTATTATGTTTAATCATGAGCCGTTTTAAATGTCGTATTTTGGCTTTAATTTCAGTTGAAAATAAAGACAAAAATTCTCCAGCATTTGGATAATTTTTTATTATGTTGGTTCTAAGTTTCGTCTCACATGAGCCAACTTCAGAGACGTTATGCACATATCTATCTTAATTCGTTCATTATCTATCTATCTATCTATCTATCTATCTATCTATCTATCTATATATATATATATATATATATATATATATATATATAGATATATATATATTTGTCTATCTATCGATTTCCATATTTATTATCTTTCTTTAACCATTTCACCCCAAGCATATCAAGAAAGCCACTAAGACGCCAGGGATTACTGACACACACACACACACACAAATAGACATACACACCGAAGATCATTACTCACTGAAAATCAAGGAGCCGGAAGTGGCTTCCATAAGCGAGTAATGCGTGAGAAGAATCTATTACCAAAGATCTTATGGTTACATGAAGTAATTTCGCCAGTAAACGTATGAGACCTTTCTGCCAATCTACTACTGTGCTTAAATCCGTGGAATCAAGGTACCAAAGAGGAAAACTCGTTGGAACAATTGCCCGGTAGATAAATACTTTCATGGCTTCTGCTCGGATGAGCTTAAGTCACTGATGCCTCCTCAACAGGTGTTTACCCGTGCAACCAGACTGGCAACTGGGTCCCACCCATTCACAGTCAGGTTAGCCAAATGCAGACGACAATTCTACTCCTGCAGCTTCCTCTCTCGCACTTCCCGCCTGTGGAACTCACTCCCGTATTCTTGCTTTCCTGACGGCTACGACCTCCAGAAATTTAAATGCAAAGTTAATACTCATCTACTAACCAATGGACCCTAGCTCTCTCCCCTCCCCTGTATAACCTTCCCTTTCTCTCCGCCCATGTATCTGTCATTGCACCTGCTTTCTCAGCTTTCTATTGTTCCTTTCTAACTAGCTTGTACTCCTCACTCTTTTCTAATTAATCTTTTTACATTTATGTAACCCCCTGCACATCAGTGGCGTTTCTGCCTTGCTCGGGGTGAAATGATTAAAAAAAAAAAAAAAGAAAAAAAAAAGAAGTCACAGAGATTCTGTGTTACGGCGGTGTAAGATTTACCAAAGATGAGGTGCTGTTTCAGGTCTGGAAGAGGGAATATCTAATCGAAAGAAAAAAAAAAAGAAATGAATGAGTAAAGGGTGGAATTATAAAAGTAAACCAATAAATTGACAAGAAAGAAAGAAGATAATAAATAAATGAAAGTAATGAATGAAAAACGCATCAAGTCAGAAAGATAAAAAAAATTCTGAAAAAGAAAGAGAAAAAGAAAGGAAAAAATGACAAAGAAAGAAAGAAAAAAGAAAGAAAGAAAATACTAAATGAAATAAAGGCTGAAAGAAAGGTAGTGAGAAAAAAGATAAAATAAAAGAAAGATAGAACGTGTGAAAAAACGGAAGACTAAAACAAAAAAGAAAACTAAAAGAAAGAAAGACTAAAAGAAAAAAAAAGAAATAGTCAGAAAGAAAGAAAAGCTAAAAGAAAGAAAGAAAGAAGCAGACAAAAAGAAATAAAAATAAAGGAAGGAAAACAGACGGAAAGAAAAGCTAAAAGAAAAACGAAAGAAAGAAAGAAAACGACAGAAAAAAGAATCAAATAAGGAAACAAAAAATAAAAGAAAGACTAAAAGTGAGAAATAAAAAAGAAAGAAAAGCCAAAAGAAAGAAAGAAAAAAGATAGAAAGAAAACAGAAAGAAAGAAAGAAAACAAAGAAAGAAAACAGAAAGAAAGAAAGAAAAGCTAAAAGAAAGAAAGGAAACGACTGAAATAAAGAAACAAAAAATAAAAGTAAGAAAGAAAAAGACAGAACGAAAAACTAAAAGAAAAAAAGAAAGAAAAAAAGAAAGAAAGAAATGCTAAAAAAGAAAGAATAAAAACGGACAGAAAAAATCTTAAATAAAGAAAAAAAGTAAAGAAAAAAGAAAAAGTAAACGAAAAAACTAAAAGAAAGAAAGAAAACAGACAGAAGGAAATGATTCAAATAAAAAAACAAAAAAGAAAGACTAAAAGAAACATAGAAAAAGAAAGAAACACTAAATGTAATTAAAAAAGAAAGTCAGAATGACAGACAGACTGAAAAAAGTAACAGTTGGTGTGAAAAGAATGTTCTAGCGAAATGTTAATGATAGAAATGAAAATTAAACGATCATACACAAATGTCATTTAAAGAAAGAAAGAATGAACGAAAAACTAAAAGACTGAATGAAAGAAAGAATGAATGAATGAAAGAAAAAATAAAAACATAAACAGGGGAAAAGCGAGGGGTGTAAGCGGACGTAAATGATAAAATGGAAAAATAATATATGCAAAAGACATTTATAAAAATAAAGACTGAAAGACAGAAAGAATGAATGAAAAATGAAAGAACGAATGATAGGATCAGAGGCAAAAATGAAAGAACGAATGATAGGATCAGAGGCAAAAATGAAAGAACGAATGATAGGATCAGAGGCAAAAATGAAAGAACGAATGATAGGATCAGAGGCAAAAATGAAAGAACGAATGATAGGATCAGAGGCAAAAATGAAAGAACGAATGATAGGATCAGAGGCAAAAATGAAAGAACGAATGATAGGATCAGATGCAAAAATGAAAGAACGAATGATAGGATCAGAGGCAAAAATGAAAGAACGAATGATAGGATCAGAGGCAAAAATGAAAGAACGAATGATAGGTTCAGAGGCAAAAATGAAAGAACGAATGATAGGATCAGAGGCAAAGAGAGAGGTTAAAATAATAAGGGGGCGGTAAATGATAGATTTGAAATATAAAGATCATATTCAACACATTTAAAGAAAAAAATGAATGAAAGACAGAATGAACGAAATAAAGAAAGAATTAATCAATGAATGAAAGGTTATATGAAGAAAGTAAAAAAAAAAATCATATGAAATGAACGAGAGAAACTTGCGGCCATATTACGTTGCAATACTGTTTCTTTTAAGATCAACGAAATTAGCAACAACGAGCTTGTTAAGTGCCGAGATAGATTCAGTCAATTAAGTGCCATAAGTGATACACGTTTTAGGCGATCATGTCTCGAAAGAGTTAGGTGGTCAAGATGGAAAGGAAGATGTGGTAAGATTGAGGAGTGATTGTACTTTCAATATATACAGGGTGCGATGGATAAATTGTCGTCTCAATTATGGAAAAATGATGATAACACTGGGATCTCTTTTTAACACATCAATCAGTCAGTTAAGTGCCAGACGTGAAATACGCTTTTGGGCGATGATGTCTCGAAAGAAACATGACTGACTGGGCAGAAAATTATCCCGCAGCAGATTGCCACTACTTTCTACAGTACACTGGTTGCCAGCCAAGGCTATAGAACCCAATCTGTCCTATTATTTAACCAAAACTGGAGGGAATTGACAAGAAGTGAGAGATTGAGAGAGGGGCAGAGAGAGAGACAGATAAAGAGAAAGAGAAAGAAAGATAAAGAGAGGAGGAAAGAGAGAAGGCGCAGGTGGACAGACGAGGAGTGAGAGATTGAGAGAGACGCGGAGAGAGACGAGCAGATAGAGAGAGAGTGAGTGAAAAGAAAGATTGCATTAATTTATTCCTCTTTTTTTAAATTAATCTTCGCTTCTAGATTTCTGTCCTCCACTCTTTTTCACATTTTCAAGTTTGTTTTTTTTTTGTTTGTTTTTTTTGTTTTAATCATATCACCCCGAGCAAGGCGGTAACACAACTGATGTGCAGGGGGCTACGTGAGGGTGAAAAGATTTGGAAAAGAGAAAGCCGGAAACCACATCCTAAACAGGGAACAAGGGATGAGCCTCTACACCTGTACAATAGACGTGGGTGGGGTGTGAACCGGGCGATAGTTTAGTCTATCTACTCCAATTGAAAAAAAAAAGAAAAAGAAAAAAAAATAGAAAAAGAAAAGTGAAAAGATTGGAAAAGAGAAAGCAGGAAACCACATCCTAAACAGGGAACAATGGATGAGCCTCTACACCTGTACAATAGACGAGGGTGGGAATTCTTTTTTTTTCTATTTTATTCTTTTTTTATTTTTCCTTTTTCCCTTCTTTCTCAATACTCTCGCCTTATTTTAAAAATTCATTTGTTTTACTCTCTCATCTTTTTTTCTTTCTTCCTTTCTCCTATTGTCTTTTTTTTTTTTGTAATAACTTTTGTCGTTCTTCCTGCCTTTCATTCTTTTTTTACTCGAACATTTTACTTTCATTTCTTTTCTGCATTGAAACCTTTCTTTATTTTAATTTTTCCTTTTTTTCTCCATATTTTCTTTTCATTCTTTTTTGTATTAGGACCTTAAATAAGTTCTCACTGATTTTTCGTGAAAAATAATCTTTAATTTACAAAAATTAGTAAAAAAACGTCATTGAAATATTGTCCCTCTCTAACCACTACTTCTTCCCATCTTCCTAGCAACATTGGAATTCTACGTCGGACAAACGACATGTATTTTGAGGTTCACCACGAGTTGATCCATTTTGGCATCTTCATAGGAATGATAGCTTTGCTTAGCCAGGCCTTGTGCCGTCGATTGAAACAATGAATTCTCTGACGGGACAATGTATAGTGAATACTGTGAGTGGGGTAGGACTTCCCATTCAAGCGTTTTCTATTAGGTTTCCACACTCTTGCAACATCTGGCCTAGCGTTGTCATGTTGCAAAACCACGTTGTGGTTTCTCTGCTCGTATAGCGGCTGTGTTTTATTCAATGCTCGGCTTAAACGCATCGGTTGTAGTCGACAGCGATTTCTCGTGAAGGTTTCGGTCGGTTTAATGCAGCTTATAATAAAATACACCCAGCTGATTTCACTAAATGTAAAACAAAAGCTTCGAACCATGGATATTCGGATTTTCCCCCGATGTTGATGCATAACCGGGCTTACCACCACGACCTTCTCCGCTTAGGGTTATCAGAGTCTATCCATTTTTCATCGCCTATCATGATACGATGCCAAAAAATTCTTATTTTTTCTGTCCCTGAAGCAGCTGT
This sequence comes from Ascarosepion bandense, assembly GCA_037127315.1. NCBI lineage: Eukaryota > Metazoa > Mollusca > Cephalopoda > Sepiida > Sepiidae > Ascarosepion > Ascarosepion bandense. Next base: position 1,720,741 of record JBBBDQ010001287.1, on the reverse strand, counting down.
TCATATAATACGACGTTCAACGTCCCTCAGCTTCAACACGTACGGCACCAAATGAAGCCGAGAAAAGTTGAGTATGGTCGCTGTAAGTCTCAACAAGATAACTGTGTGCTACAGCTGTAGATTTCTTTTGTATAAAGTAGTGCAGTAAAATTCCTTTCAAATGGTTAACGCTACGAAAATCAAAATTTAGAGAAAAATAAATATTGTTTTTTTAAAAAGTGCGAAAACACAGGTGGCAGGTTGGGTTTTGTTTTGATGAATAGGTATTTGAAGTCAATAAAGTAAGCACTCGAAATATAAAATATTTGCAGAACGGAAGTACGACGTGTCAAACGAAGCTCGCGTATATAAGGGACAGGTCTGAGAGGAAAGGGAGAGATCAGACAGACAGATCAGAAAGAGACTGAAAAGAGAAGAGAATCCAGCAGTCAACTGTTCCTCGTGTGCGCGCGTGCCTGCCTCGGATTAATCCTCTATTCCACAACCTCGTCACTGCAGGAAAAGAATAAAAACATAAGTGTATATTTTTCATATGAATTAATGTTTGCCGTTCATCGTTTGTCGGCCAAGACAATCGCCAAATTTGGTTCCAGATTGTTCATCTTTGAAGCAGTATATACCAGAAGTGGGGTGCAACTCATTTACTACTACTGCTAGGAAGGTCGGTCACTGTGTCTGGCCAGGAAGTTCTTCTCGTCAGAATTCGTTTTGGACATATACAAATCTACCATTCATCCGTACATTCAATACCATATCTGGACCGCTACTCATGCCATATCTGGTCCGGTACTCCTGCCATATCTGGTCGGGTACACCTGACTAATCTCCTAGGGTTCTCGACAAAATCCAAAGGAGGTTATGCAATGTAATCGAGCCCAATATGGCAGTTCAGCTTCAGTCACTTTCTCACCGTCGGGATGTGGTTCCTCACCTGGTTCTGTCTTTATTTTACAAAGGATTTTACACAAATCCTTTGTAAGATAAAGACGGAAGCTGATGATGGTTTGCCTGAAATAGGCCTATACTTCCGATTTACCATGAAATAACGTTTCTGCTTTAATTTTTCTTATATTTGCTCTATATGTATTTATATACATATATATTTAGAGCTCTCTTAGAGAGTTATCCTACCACTGTATGTACAGGATACATCTTTGGATTCTTCTATACCCACACTACATGCTGATATATATATATATATATATATATATATTCTACTTCAATTTTTTTAAAAAATAATTCCCGCCTGTGGATCTCCTCTCCGTATAACTGCTTCCCTAGTAGCCACAATCTCCAAGAGTGTAAGTGCATCGTCAGTTGCCAGCTTTTATCTCCTCGATTCCAATCTTTTTCTTATCCTATCTCCGACACCTCCTCTCCTCTCATTTTTCTCCTTTCATACAACCTCTTGCGCACTAGTTGCAATACTGCATTGCTTGAAGTGAATCGATTATGAAAAGATTCTCTGAAACTTCTAAATATCGGGGCTTCAGCCATGTCTGGTACAAGGCCACTTCCAAACATAGTCGACAATCCCCACAATTTTGATTATCAGAAGGTTGAAAGAATGGTTGGAAGAATAAATGTGTTTTGTTTGGATAATAAGTGGAATTTTGTTAACTAACAAAATAACATTTTGTAGATAGAAGTGAAATTTTATTTACTGAACAGAATAACGTAAATATGTAAGAAGAAAATGTTCAAAGAGAAAATGTATGTAGTTAAATGTTCCACAGAAATTCAGAATTCATGGTTGATAGTAGCAGAATACGTGTATGTAATAAGATTAAAAATGTTGCTAATAAACGTCTGTGTTTCTTTCCTTTTTATGGCCGGAGAAAAAGTGAAAAGGAAAGTCAGGCAATAAAGGAGATTGTACTTATCGGAGTCAGTTGAAGTTGTCCTGTTCTTGTTTTCTTTGGTGGCATATGAATGAAGACAAAGAAAGGAAAATTAGAAGAAGAGGTAGAATGAATATATGTCGATGAGACATGACCTCAGATAAGATGCTTCAGATACTGCTCCTATTCTGAAAGATTTTGACCAGTCAAGGGACGTCCTTAGGTAGTGAATCTCGTCATGTGATTAGATCAGAATCACATACTGAATTTTCTAGGTGTTAAGAAAAATTAACTGGTGCCATAGATCAATTTGCTATTTCCTAACAAATAAGAATCCTGAATCTTAGTTTTCACACTGACCCCTCATCATCACACTCTGTACTGGTTTGGTTTATTGTCGTCTATGCTTTTGTAATTTGTTTTTTTTACAAATAGGGGTGTTAACACTACGCAAACATCTTTATCCTGCAGGCAAGGTGGTTGGTTGCTTTGTTTTTATGGCATATCAAACTCGGTGGGTCAATAAAGGAGATTGTATTATCGGAGTCTGTTGAAGTACCTTGTTTTCTTTGACTGTGTGTGGGTGAAGACGAAAGAAGGAAAATTAAACAGAGTGGTAGAACGAATGCATGTGGACGAGACACGACAAGGTCAGCGTCTTGGAATTTATTCCTTACATTGTGTGACGTTCCATCTCAGACTGATTTAACCGGTCAAGATACATGAATAAGTACTGGATTTTAATCAGGTGATCGGCTACGAATTGCATACCCATTTTCTAAGAGTGAAAAAAAATTGACAGAGGTCATAGATCAGTCAGTTAAGTGCCATACGCTATACACGCTTGGGCGATCATGTCTCGAAAGAGACATGACTGACTGGGCAGAAGATTATCCCGCAGTAGGTTGCCATTGCTTTCTGCGGTAGACTGGTTGCCGACCAAGGCTATAGAATCCAATCTGTCCTGCTATTTAACCCATAACTGGAAGGAAGCAGACGGATTAATACCTTTCCCAAGGGTATTTGCGCGTAAGTGAATACAATGGATTCAACTGGAATTCGAACTCGGCTCCCCGGCTTCTCGTTCCGAGCCGATATCCACTGGACCACAACGTATAGATGAGTTTGCTATTTCCTATCAATCAGAATCTAGAATCTTAACTTTCACACTGATTTGTGAAGTTTGCCTTGTTCTGTTTTTATTTCCAAGATGTTTTTAGTCATTTTGATCCGATTTTGCGGGTGTGCAATTTTACTTTTCTTTTCGTTTGAATTAATTGATAGGTGATATAGGATTTATATCCCATAGATGTTTCTTCCGGGTTCTGTCCATTGCATTCTTAGCATCTTTCAATAGCACCATATTTCCATTTCTCTTCTTACTTCAATGAGATTAGCTAGCATTTACTGCTATATAGGAGGACCGATATTACATAACAGAGAGTAATTTCATTTTTTTTATCCCCCCTCGAAAAGAGTAATTTTTCAAAACTTTATTCCCCTTGAAATAAAGGAATGCTGGTAGTCGCGGTGAACTGACATCTTTCGCATCGCTCCAAGCACGCGAAGGTTTCTTTTAATGAAAAATAAAAAGTGATTATCAAATATTCATCCGTTCATTAACTTTCTTTATTATATTATCAGAGTGTATATTTATAATTTTATTTATTAAAATATATATTTTATTTATGTATTATGGTCTCACTTTGTTTATGCTTTAGGTTAATTGATATTTATCGCATATCTTAAAAAATACAATAATTTACCATATTGTATTTGCTAACTTATTTATATATTTGGCACGAATGACCAAAATTTATGTTTGATTTTTGCAGAAAATATGACTTTTATTTTCGAGTTTGTTGGAGAGGGTTCTCGAATCCTGAAGTTTTATTTTGTAATGTTTAGTTTTACTATTTATTGTACGTAGTCAATTATTTTCTGTTAATTCATATTTAGACAAACGTTCAAATAACAACAACATCAACAACAATAATACTTATAGTAATAAAAGTAATCTTTTTCTTCTTCTTCTTCTTCTTCTTCTTCTTCTTCTTCTTCTTCTTCTTCTTCTTCTTCTCCTCCTCCTCCTCTTCTGCTTCTTTTTTTAATAGTAATAATAATTGTTTGTATAAATATTTGATGGTCATATTCTATTATTATATATATGATATTATTCATTATTTCCTATCAGTCAGAATTTAAACGAGAACAACAACAACAACAACAACAACAACAATAATAATATAATAATAATAATTATAATATAATAATCTTAACTCAGGATGTTCTATACTTGCCCTAAATATAAAAATCGTAACGATAGAGTGGGTCAATATTTACATTGGGCAATGTGAAAACATTATGGAAAAGCTGTAAACAAACAATGGTATGAACATCACCCAGCACCGGTTACAGAAATAAAAGATGTCACCATTCTATAGGATTACACCATCTACACAGACAGAAAAATTGAAGCAAATAGACCGGACATTATTGTTAAAAACCAGAAAGAAAAAACTTGCCTATTAATTGATATGGCTTGTCCAGCGGATTGTATCATAGCAACCAAGGAATTAAAAAAACTATCAAAATATAAAGATCTGAAAATTAAAACAGAAAAAATGTGGAAATTGAAAACAAGTATCGTATCAGTGATAGTAGGTGCACTTGGAATGATAAAAAATGGAGAAAAAAAAACACATTGAAAGAATCCCTGGAAACCATCCCTTAAGAAATATACAAAAAGTCTTGTTAAGTTTCGCCCACACATTAAGGAGATCTTTGTCTATGTGACGCTACGAATGTTAAGGACATATGAAAAAACATGAAATGGAACCATAAGAACGCACCACAACATGCCGTAGGAATTCCTGCAGACTTGGTAGGTAGTACGACCATAGCAGAAATCGAATTATAATGTAAAATGACATAATAAATATAATGAAAAAAATAATAGTGATTATTACAGTAATATAATTATATTTTATTATTATAATAGTATAATAATTATAATAATGAGGACAACAATTAGTCTTATAAATATTTGACGAGTATTTCTATAGTCTACTATATATATATATATAACATTTATTTTTAGTATTTATTACTAACAACAACAGCAACAACAACAACAGCAATAATTATTAGTATCATAATAATAATAATAATGTTCTTGTTATGAGACCTACCCCTTTTGGCCTATAATGAACTCTTCCTATTATTATGAATACCGGGGGAATATGTCTCTCGGCGTAGAGTTGAGTTGAGTGGAATGAAGTTGAGTTGAGTCACCCCGGTCTAATACTTAACAGTCAGACTGACGTGTAACACTCTTGTATTTGTTTTCCGTTTAATATATATGTTTCACTAATTCCCGAGTTCGAGTTTTCTTCCGGACATATTCTGGGTCTACAAAATTCTTTATTAAGTATATATATATAAATATATATATCTATATATATAATCATTTCACCCCAAGCAAGGCATTCCATTGCCACTATTGCGCATGGGGCTACATAGGGGAAGGTAAAGAGGAGGAGTGGTTAGGTGTAGGAAATGTCAGAAGGAAGGTGATACATGGGTAAGGATACCGAGTATGAGGGATTGGCAGATGGGAAGAGTGTTTGAAAGAATGGGAGCGAGTTAGTGTGTTAGGAGGTGTCTATTGACCTTACATTTAAACTCCTGGAGATTGTAGCCGTCGGGGAAGCAATCCTGTGGAAGGGAATTCCACAGTCGGGAAGTGGAAGAAAAGAAACTGTTGGAGTAGAAGTTGCGGTTGCATTTTATCGGTTTCACTGCAAAAGAGTGGGATCTAGTTGCTAATCTAGTTTCTCGTGCGAATTCGTATCTAGGGGGCAGCAGTGATCCAAGTTAATTGGAGCAGAAGCCGTGAAAGTATTTATAGAAGAGACACAGGGAAGCCACGTCGCGCCGGTGAGAGAGAGACTGCAGGCGGTCTGCCAAGTTGGTATCGACCACATTACAGACCCTCCGCTGTACCTTGTCGAGAAGCCCGAGGAGAATAGCAGGAGCACCAGTCCAGATATGGCAGCAATATTCAATGCACGGGCGGATGGTAGATTTATAAATGTGCAAGATAGATTCAGACGGAAAAAATTTCCGGGCCCTGCACAGAGAACCGACTTTCATAGCGGCGGATATATATATATATATATATATATATATATATATATATATATATATATATATATATTATCATTTATTACTAACAACAACAGCAACAACATTATTATTATTATTAAAAATAATAATAAAATTGTACTCACAAATGCAGCTCACCTGATGGAGGGCATTATCTATGTAAAATGTTTGTGATCTTAGTAATTTTGTTTTGTTTTTCTTCTTGCTCAGTGGAAAATACCATGTTGCCATTTGTGTCGTTAGCTTCCTGGCTGGAACCTAGAAGAAAATGATTATGCAACAGGTTAAAAAATAGGGGGTACCAGTGAGCTAAGTTCATCGGAACAGAAACCGTGAAAGTATTTCTAGAACAGACACAGTAGAGCCACATCACATACTGCATCTGATCTGCCAAGTCGGGATCGATCACATTCTTCGCTGGACTTTGTCAAGGACCCTGAGGTGTATAGCAGGGGCAGCCGACCAGATATGACCGCAATATTCAAAACACGGGCGGATGGTAAATTTATATATGTGCAGGATGGATATAGACGGGAAAAACTTCCTGGCTTTCTTAGCAGCGGATTTAGCTATGGATTCGATAAATCGATCCACTTCAGGTCTGCAGAGAGAGTTAACCCGAGGAAGTGCAATGTTTTGCTTTCAGGGAAACTAGCCTGTTTTATGCTAATGTGGGGAGTAGAAGCGATTGTCTCTGATGGTTAACAGACAGCAGCTTCGTTTTGGATGTATTAGAATTCACGAGTCATTTCCTACCCAAATCCAACACAGATTAGATGTCCTTTTCAAGTTCAGCAGCGAGGTTCGCTTTGTCAGCCTCAGCAGATTTTTGATCGAGGTGAGAGTAAACGGTGATCTCGTCAGCGTATCTACCTACTTGGTATCTGAGTACATCGGGGAGATCGTTAATAAAGATGGTTTCCCTGTATGGCATAAAAGGCCATGTGTCCCTGTGTATGTGTGTGTGCCTGTGTGTGTGTGTCCGTTACCTATAGACTCCGAAACGGCTGAACCGATTTTCTTGAAAATTTTCACAGTCGTAATATAAGCGCCTGCGAGTGTTCTTAGCTAGGTTTAGTGTCGATAATCGAAAAAATCGGGTTATAGAAGTGGTCCGAATTAATCAAATTTAATACACTCATAAACAAAGACATAAGAAACGATATTCAGAAGTTTCAAAGTTGCAGTTCTTACAATAGTACAGAAAATCGATAATATATATATATATATATAAAAGGCAAGATGTTTGTGTGTCTGTCTCTTTATCTGCCTGTATATCTATTTTTTTTCAGCCCTTTTATTTTAATTTTTGCTTCGGTTTGGCTCTAAGCAGGTATAATTGTAGTTCTTAGTCTCAGCCATGATACCATTTACTCAGAGGACTTATTTAGCCTTCAAATTTCAGTTTACGGCGCAAAACACTTATTTGATATCGATACCAGGAAATAAAAATTTGACTTACATCCATTCATTTTTCTTTCAGTCTACGATTTCGCTTTAACTGGAAACGAATATTGCTTGTTAGTCTTTCGTGCCAACGTCCAAAGAGTCTGAGCTCCAGGACCATGGATTAGCTTTAAAGCTTTCATTACACCCGAGCAACGCCGGCTATACTGCTAGTAATTTATTAAAACTAAAAATAGATAAAAGTAAACAAAATATCATAATTCTCCTGGGTACAAATTATAGATATTTATTTGTATAAAATTATACAAAATGTGGCACATGGCTGATAAAAGGCGGGGGGTAGAGGGTGGTCTTCCGTAACTATCCTATACCTAGCTAAACACTTTCACAACCCTATCACTCATTAACAATTTGCGCATTCACCACAAGAACCAATCTATCACCTCCGAATCATTCACGAACCACAATACCACATATTTACAAGGGGCACCTTAAAAAAGGAAAACAAACAATGACGTAAAAATTTGCTAATATATACAATACTTACAAAAATATATCTACCATCTCCTTTCGGGTCTTCTGAATAGGAGTAGAAGTTCATTCTTCCTGTTTCAGATTGGTTTTCTGGTTGCTTCTCAAGTCTTATTCAAATCTATACTTGTAACATCTCCTCCCCGGTCTTCTGAACAGGAGTAGAGGTGTATCCCTTGTTTCTTTTGAAGGACTGGGTTTTTGGTTGCTTCTAAAGACTTCTTCATTTCTACACTTCAAATGTCTTCTCTTGGTCATCTGAGCAGGATAGAGGTTTATTTTTTGTTTCCAATTTAGTATTTGGTTTCCTGTTCCTTCTGCAGTCTCCTTCAACTTTGTACTTCTAACGTCACCTCTCTGGTCTTCTGAACAGGAATAGAAGTTCATTTTATCCCAAGAGCTATTGCTTCTTGAAGCAGATTCCTTAGTGGATGTTTCTGCCATTACAACAATCTTAACCTTGAACTATCTCATACATTTCAATAATATACACATGATAATGAAATGAAAAACGGGAGGAGGATGAGATGCCCTAAACGAACTAAAATATAACTAAATATTCCAACTAAAATAAACAAATTTTAGTAAGACCCGTCCACCCAACAAAATTGGAGTGGCTGCTGTATTCCGCCAAACAGTGGAATCAAGTAGCACACTCATTCTTTACCTACATACATATAGATATTTATTTGTATAAAACTAAAAATGTGGGGTCGGTAAAGGGTGGTCTTCCGTAACTATCCTATACCTAGCTAAACACTTTCATGACCCTATCACTCATTAACAATTTGCGCATTCACCACAAGAACCCATACATCACTTATGAATCCTTCACGAACCACAATACCACATCTTCATAAGGGACACGTAAAAAAACGAGAAACGAACCCATGACGTAAATATTTGCTAATATATACAATACTTACAAAAATATATCTAAAAAGTTAATGATAATGAAATAAAAAGGGGAGGGGGATGAAATACCTAAAACGAACTAATATATAACAAAATATTAAACTAAAATAAACAAATGTTAGTAAGACCCGTCCACCCCACAAAATCAGAGTGGCTGCTGTATTTCTCCAAACGACGAAATCAAGAAGGACGCGCTAAGGGAAAGGGGAGGGATAAAATAAATAATGGAATGGGAAAATCAAATACTGACCCAGTCAAGAGGAAAAATGGGCAAAAGCAAACTGGGGAGGTTGGGAATCTTGACTTGGATCACAGCAAAAGAGAAAAGGCTAGGAACCCATTCATTCACATTAACTATCTACAAAAAAAGACATCTCACTTAACCAGGGAGGGGTTCACAGGAAACCGCCCCGTTGTGTCTTACAAAAAGAAAATCAAGGCTGGCCCCATTCACATGAACCAGGCTTACTACTTTTATCCACCTTTCGCTTAATTCTGTCGATATAAAGCGCTTTCTATCAGATCTGATATCCATCCTGAGCTGATGCTCAAAAATCTAATCAGTTGCTTCTAAGAATAACGCTCACATACATATAACATTTTATTCATTGAATATTGCTATCATATTTGGTCTGGTGTATTTGCTATGTATTTAGAGATTCTTGATAAAATCCAAGATAGAATTTCCAGTTTTACTGGCTCTGATTTGGTATCTTGGTTTCAATCACATTTCTACCAACACAATCAAATGCTGATAAGAATAACGCAAGATTCCCTCCTTTCGCGTCGTCCAGATCCACATTCGAACTACGGCCAGCAACGTGAGAATCACCATCCCGTTAACATTATCAAACATACAAATTATAAGACAAATGCGTTTTTTTAAATTGCACTAAACCTACTACACTGTATAATATACTACATCATAGAACAGCTAAATTGTTCAGTATAATTTCTCTTTATTTATTGTATATAATACAGTTGTGGCACAAGGCCGGTTTTGTTGGGGGACAAAATCTAAAGTTGGTCTTCAGTACATATCCTATACCTAGCTAATTCAATTCTCGACCCAAACATACTTTAGGATTTTCTCATCCACCACGAGAACTTGTCCATCAGCATTCAATCCTTCATATACCAAAACACCTCAAACATACCAAGGATAAAAAAAAAATAAATAAATAAAAAAATAAATAAAATAAGCATAAAAATTTTATTATGAAGAATAAGTACAAAGATATATTTAAAAATAAATCATGAAATGATATGTGGGGAGGGGCATGACATAAATTCCCAAAACAAAAAATTTTTAAACAAAAAATACAAACAGAAATCATGATGTTAACTGGACCCAACCAACCCACAAAACAAAAAGCACGCTGTATTCTGCCGATAGGAGAAAATCAAGGGGCACTCTTTCTACAGGGAGTGGAGAGGAGGAAAAAACTTAAATAATTCAGTATAATTTCTCTTTGACGTCAATGAAGTACTTATTTGATGGTACAATGATTTGGAATAAAATACTTATGTCATAGAAAGTTTGTAAGGCTTCAATGAATTATAAATTTTGTAAGGCCTTGCAATAAGGTTCTCACTGATCACCGGATTGAAATTCCAACACCACATTTTTAAATTAAACTTAATCTTTAAATGATTTTGAATCTAAACTTAAGCCTCTGACAATTTCCTCAAAAACCTCTATGGATTTGTGAAACAATATTTTGTGTCAATATTTACCACGTCAAACCGAATGAAATATAACGATTCCAAAATTGACCTATCCTAATATACGCAGGGAATATCTAACGTCATTCCCTTCATATTCCAGGAGGACGAAAGAAGTTCCATTAGGTCCATTTCATCCCAAGAGCCACTGCTTCATAAAACAGATTCCTTAGTTGAAGCTTCTGCCATTACAACAATCTTAACCGCAATACTCTTGACTTATCTCTTACATTTCGATAATCTACACATACTTTCTTGTATTACGTCCATATCCAGTCCAGCTCTACCTTGAGTGGTTTTCGAACCTTGTATTTACAAATCTATTATCCGCCCGTGCATTGAATACTGTTGTCATATCTGGTTGGGCGACCCTGCTGTTCATATTGGTGTTCTCGACCAGATCGAAAAACTAATCTGCAATGAAGTCGAACTGTTCTGGCGGCTCGGCTCCAGTCTTTCTCTCACCGACTAGATATTGCTTCCCTCTGTCTATTCTACAAATACTTTCACGGATTCTGCTCCGACGAGCATAGCTCCTCTGGGCGAATTTACTCGAGCTAAGCAACAAGGTCCCACCACTTCACTGTGAAAACAATCAATTGTAATCACAACTTCTACTCTACCAGCAACTTTTCTTGCAATTCCCGCCCGTGGAACTCCCTTCCAAATTCTTGTTTCCCTGATAGCTACAATCTCCCAGATTTTGAACTGTCAATTGTCATCTCCTTGAATCCCATCCTTCATCTCAATTTACACTTTCCTCTTCACGCAACTCTCTTCATACCAATGTTTCCGCCCTTCTCTTACCCATTCACCGACACCTACTGTGACTTGTTTTCCTCTCTATTCACTTTCCTCTTATGTAACCCCCTGCACACCAGTGGCAGTACTGCCTTGCTTGGGGTAAGGCGATTATAAAAAAAAAAGTAAAGCGGTTTGCTGACGCAATAATCTTTATTTTAATCAATTTTCTCCAAGCAAGGGATTAAACCCTCTAAAGCACAAACAGAGTGACACAATTAGAAAAAAGAACAAAGAACCGTAAAAATAAAACTGCAATTAGGGAAAAGTCGACAGCGATTGACATTGCTTTTAAATTTTGGCCGGATTGCACTCTCTCTCTCTCTCTCTCTGTTTCTCTCTCTCTCATATATATATATATATATATATATATATATCTGTGTGTGTGTGTGTTCAAACATACATAAACACACACACACACACACACACACACACATATATATATATATATATATTTAGTGTATCGAGGTAACAAATAATTTGCTAAACATATACTCTTAAATATACGAGGCAGTGAATGTCTATTATGTTTAATCATGAGCCGTTCTAAACGTCATCTGAAGATGAATCATGTGAGCCGAAAGCTTAGAACCAGCTTAATAAAATTATCCAAATGTTGGAGAATTTTTGTCTTTATTTTCAACTGAAATTAAAGCCAAAATACAACGTTTAGAACGACTCATGATTAAATATAATACACATTCATTGTCTCTTATATTTAACAGTATATGTTTAGAAAATTACTTGCTGCCTCGATACAATATATATATAAAAGAAGGGCGTCATTGCTGACCTTTTTCGCCACTTTTTGTGTACCTTCGTCTTCTCCTTCTGCATCATCTTTGTCTCCCAGCAACAACAACAACAACATTATTATTATTATTATTATTATTATTATTATTATTATCGTTCCTTCGCCGTCGTCTTCTTGGCTACCTTTTTCTTATACCTTATTATATATCTTATAAGAACAATAATAATAATGGCGAGAAGAAAAAAGAAGATGGAGAAAGAAAGGACAAAGGTAGACAAGAAGAAGCCGGAGAGTAATAGTAGGTGCACTTGGAATGATAAAAAATGGAACAAAACAACACATTGAAAGAATCCTTGGAAACCTGAACTTAAGAGATATACAAAGAATTGTCTTATTAAGTACAGCCCACATACTAATGAGAACTTTGTCAATGTAACGCTAGTGATGATGGAGAAGATAGAAAAAAACATGAAATGGAGCCATAACAACACGCCACGACCTGCCTTAGGTCTTCCCGCACACTTGGTTGGTCATGCGACCATAGCAGAAATCGAAATATGATGAAAAATTACATAATAATAATAATAATGAACATCACCCAGCACTGGTTAAAGGAATAGAATGTCGCCATTCTATGAGATTACACCATCTACACAGACAAAAATTGAAGCAAATAGGTCCGACATTATTGTTAAAAAAAGAAAAAAACTTGCCTATTAATTGATATGGCTTGTCCAGCGAATTGTAACATAGCAACCAAGGAATTCGAAAAACTGTCAAAATTGAAACACCTGGCAAGAATAGTAAAAATATGGAAATTGAAAACAAGTATCTTACCAGTGATATGGGCGGTAGTTTCCGATAACATCTCCTTCCACTCCAACGCCACCCAAGAAACTCAGACCAGCAGAATATCCTACTGCTACCAAAGAGCACACTGGAATACATTCCGAGACTTCCTGTGTGACGTCTCGTGGAACAATGTTTTTAGTCTTCCTGTTGAAGACTGTGCATCCAAGGTCTCCTCTTTGGTTAAGGCTTGCATTGATGCATTCATCCCAGCCAGAAAGTTTCAGTTTCAATACCATTCGTCACCCTGGTTCTCGCCCTCTTGCTCGGCCGCCATTACCCACCGGAATCACTTCTTCCGACTTTACAGAAGCCACGCGTCGGACCGTAACAAGCGCCTTTTAGCCTCAGCACGTAATAAGTGCAAAAAGATACTCAATGAAGCTAAGATGTTTGCTGCCAGAATGAAGCAACTCATAGCATCCCGTAAGTTCAGTATCAAAGACTACTGGCGACTCTGTAAAAATGTGCTTAACATTAGTAAAACCTCAATATCCACTCTAATCAATGAATTTGAGGTCCTCGCCTCCTCAGCGGAAAAGGCTGAATGCTTTGCTCGCAGATTCTCTACGAATTCGAGACTGGATTCGTCTGGAGTATCTATACCCGACTTCCCACCTAGAACTGAGGCCCAACTGAATGACGTCCACATTACCCGCTCGCTGGTCTCTAGCATAATCTCTAAGGTTAATCCTTATAAAGCTAGCGGTGGGGACGGAATCCCAATCATAGTCTTGAAGAAATGTGCCCCTGAACTCTCCTCTCTTCTCTCTAAGCTATACAACTACTGCCTATCTGCTTCTTGCTTTCCTGCTTGATGGAAATCTTCTTCTGTAGTTCCTACATTTAAGAATACTGGAAAACACTCGGACCCCGTATATACCACCCTATCAGTCTCCTACTGATCTTTGGGAAAGTGTTCAAAGCCATTATCAACGCCGAGGTGGTTCAACATCTCACAGCCCACAAACACTATGGTTTCTGCTTCACCAGGTCTACTGTTGATATGCTAACGACCATCACAGAGTATATATACCAGGCTCTCGACAACAAGCTCGAACCGTTGCACTGGATATTTCCAAAGCGTTTGACAGTGTATGGTATGCTGGCCTTCTACGTAAGCTGCGGAGCTGTGGTATAACTGCACTATTGTTTGATTTAATCGAGTCATTTCTTTCTAATCGCACAAAGAAGGTAGTATTAAACGGACATGCCTCCCAAAACTACCATACGAATGCGGGTGTTCCTCAATGCTCTGTTCTAGGTTCTACGCTTTTTCTGATTTACATTAACGATCTCCCCGATGTTATAAGATCCCAAGTAGGCGTGTACACCGACGACACCATCGTTTACTCTCGCCTCAATCAAAAATCTGCTGAGATTGACAAAGCGAACCTCGCTGCCGAGCATGAGAAGGACCTCCAATCTGTGATGGACAGAGGAAAGAAATGACTCGTAAATTTTAATGCTTCCAAAACGAAGTTGCTATCAATTAACCATCATAGACAATCGCTCCTACCCGGCCATTAGCATGAAGCAGGCTAACCTCCCTGAGAGTAAAACACTACGCCTCCTTGACCGCACACTCTCAGCGGACCGCAAGTGAAATCCGCTGCCAAGAACGTCGGTTTACTGTGCAAGGCCAGGAAGCTTTTCCCGTCTGAGTTCATCCTACACATATATAAATCTACCATCCGCCCGTGTATTGAATACTGCTGCCACATCTGGTCGGGTATCCCACCTATTCACCATCGGAGAATCTGCAATGAGATCGATACCGACTTAGCAACTCGGCTGCAGTCGATCTCTCAGCGGCGGGACGTGGCTTCCCTGTGCCTCTTATATTAATACTTTCATGGCTTCTGCTCTGATGAACTTAGACCACTGGTGCCCACTAGGTATGAATTTACACGAGCTACTAGATTAGATACTAGATCCCACCCTTTTAAAATGAAATCGATAAATGTAACCGCAATTTCTACTCTAACAGCTTCTTTTCACGCACTTCCCACCTGAGGAATTCCCTTCCATATACTTGCTTCCCCAACAGCTACAATCTCCACGAATTTAAATGTAGACAACTCCTATCACATTAACTTGCATCCATTCTCACAAGTACTTTTAAATCTACTCTACCCACATCCTCGGTATCCTCATCCGTCTTTACCCTCCTCCTGACAACCTCTATAACCTACCCCTCTTTCTCATCACTTTCTATGTATCTCCCTGCGCAACAGTGGAGATACATAGGGGAAAGATACATAGGGGATACATAGGGATACAACAGTGGAGATACATAGTTTTGTTTTTAATCATCTCACCCCAAGCCTTGCTTGGGGTGAGATGATTAAAAACAAAACTTGGAATGAGAAAAAAAAAGGAACAAAACAACACATTGAAATAATCCCTGTTAACTCCAGCTTAAGAGATATACAAACAATTGTCTTATTAAGTACAGCCAACGCACTAAGGAGAACTCTGTCTATGTAAGGCTAGGGATGATAGGGGGAGAGAGAAAAAAACATGAAAAGGAGCCATAAGAATACACCACGACATGCCTTAGGCCTTCTTGCAGATTTGGTAGGTAGTGCGACCATAGCAGAAATAGATTTATAATGAAAAATGACATAATAATAATAATAATAATAGACGAAGAGGAATTCAAGTGAAAGAAATATATAATATAAACAAAATAATAATAATAGAAAAAGAAAACGGAGACGTGAAAGGAAAAGACGAATGAAGCCAAGTAGTAGTCACTGACGGACACCCTCCGTTTATATATATATATATATATATATATATATATATAACATAGTATACTGTCTTAATATGTATAGGAAAAATTATTAAAAAGTTGTAAGTTTAAAAATGTATTTTTTGACAGTATTTGTTTATTTCTATTATTATATTTTATATTTCAGACCGTCCTCGGTTCTTCATCAGAAACAAATGATTTTAAAATCATTTTTAAACTTACAACTTTTTAATAATTTTTCCTATATATATATATATCTTCATATTGAGCACTTTTAATAATAAACATAACGTACATTAAATTATATAGTCAGCCGCAGACACATCTGTTTCGCTGTATCACAGCTCATCAGTACGGTTAGACAGCCGATTGCTTTTTACCCAGGATTGAAACCCGACCGAATTGACGTCAGTCGGTGATTCTACCTCTGAGATATGGGCGCTCGGTGGAGGGGGGCAGACTTTTTAGCGTGTATATTATCATTATACCCTCCCAATAGCTGGGAGTGTTCTAATCCATTTATAAATGAACGAGACGTAGATGCCAGAGTAGCTACTGTTTTTCAACGTCTACCATTCTTCCAGAGTGCACAATCATATATATATTCAAAATTGGTTTAGTAATATGGAGAAATTAGGTCCATAAAATGTTTAATTAAATTTTCTAATAAGTAGTTTTGTTATCTCTAAATTTGCCATATTATTTTTCCGAGCACTTTCTAATGTTGCTACATTCGTTTCTTGGTCAATTTACGTAAGTGTTTTTGTTTTTTCCGGAGTTCTCGCCTTTGATGAAACTAAATTCGAGTCACTTAATGCGTCGTTTGTGAAACGGTTAAACTGAAATTTGGCGTAAATATGCAATGGACAATCAATGAATACAATCTCAGAGAAAAAACATATGTCAAAGAATATTAAAGTAATTAAATAGAAGGATCTTGAAACTCCTCCGGAAAATCACGTATGTGTGTTGTAGTGCAGCGGATATCGATTCGGAACGAGAGATCGGGGTGACGAGTTCTAATTCCAGTTGAATTCGTTGCATTCACTTACGCACAAATAACCTTAGGAAAGGTATTAATCCATTTCTTCTCTCCAGTTATGGGTTAAATAATAGGACAGATTGGATTCTATAGCATTGGCTGGCAACCGGTCTACCACAGAAAGCAATAGTAACCTACTGCGGGATAATCTTCTGTCCAGTCAGTCATGTCCCTTTCAAGGTATGATCGCCCAAGCGTGTATCACATATGGCATTTAATTGATTGACTGAATGTAATAGTTGAAAACATATTTAAGGCTTCTACTGGGTATAAAGTGGGGGATCAGTTTTATAATGTTATGAAGTGATAAACTGATCCCCCACCAATTACTACTTAATAATATCTTACATCTCTTCCCTCTCTAGCTATGATTCAAATAATAGGACAAATTGGGTTCTGTAGCCTTGGTAGGTAACCAGACTACCGCATACTGCAATGGCAACCTACTGCGGGATAATCTTTTCCCTAGTCGGTGATGTCTCTTTCGAGACATGATCGCCCAAAGCGCGTATCACGTATGGCACTTAACTGACCAATGTTAACGGGAGCACCAGGATACAACAAAAAAAGAAAACGGTAAAGAGAGGGTGATTAACATGAGATACGGAATTCTCTTTTTAAAAAGTCAGTCAGTCAGTTAAGTGCCATACGTGATACACGCTTGGTCGATCATGTCTCGAAAGAGACATGACTGACTGGGTAGAAGATTATCCTGCAGTAGGTTGCCATTGCTTTCTGCGGTAGACTGGTTGCCGACCAAGGCTATAGAACCCAATCTGTCTTGTTATTTGACCCATAACTGGAAGGAAGCAGACGGATTAATACCTTTCCCAAAGGTATTTGCGCGTAAATGAATATAAAGGATTCAACTGGAATTCGAACTCAGTTCCCCGGTTTCTCGTTCCGAGCCGATATCCACTGTACCACAACGCACATCCTTTAAGAGAGATGTTTTAAAAAATTGATTCTGTGGAACGGCTAATCTATTCAGAAGAAATATTATCAATGCAAAGAAAATAATGTTAATGTTAAGTATCACTTAACATCAACAAGAGGAAAAAAATTGACTACATTGCTTCCCTTCTGTGCATGGTAAGAAAACAGTGAAAAGGATCAGAAGCAAAAAACAAAGTAAATGATGATGATGATGGAGATGAAGATGATGATAATGTTAGGAAAATATAATGATAATAATAATAATAATATCCACCTTGGAAAAGAAAAATAGTAAAAATAATTCGAACAACTTAGAAATGAATTATCAGTACTCGATGAACTGTCAAGAGGAATAAATGTAAGAACTAGAAAAGTTAGAAGAGTTAAAAGAAAATACAATATTGAAAATGAAAATGAAGTCCTATCAACTAAAGAAAAAATAAAGCAAACAATACAACTGAAGGCTCAAAGAATAAAACGCTATGAGAAAAGACCAAGATCCTACAGACAAAACAAGATTTTTCAAACCGATGCAAAGAAATTTTACAGGGAAATAGGTAAAAAAAAAGAATTGAAGTGGCAGTCCCCACAAAATGGAAGAAGTTATACAGTTCTGGGAAAAAATATGGGCTTGCCCTAAAGAACATAACAAAGAAGCAGACTGGATTACACAAAAGATAGAACGAGTGAAAAATAAACCAGAACAGACATTGGCTGGAATCACAGAAGAGGATGTTAAATGTGCATTGAAAAAAGCACACAATTGGAAATTTCCAGGAGTTGTTAAAATTCCTAAATTTGGTTATATTATTTAAATACAGAACATAAAAATGTAGCCAAAGAACTTCAAGTAATGGTTAACGATCCCACTAAAATTCCTGCATGGATGACCAAAGGAATTACATTTCTTCTACCTAAGAATAGTAACGCAAACAACCCGAAAAACTACAGACCAATTACATGCCTTCCGACAATATACAAACTGTTAACATCTATTGTAAAATGTTTTTCTTGGAAAGAAATGATATACTACTGCTTGAAAAAAAGGGTGCAAACGTTGCTGTTACGGATGTAAAGACCAATTACTTATTAACAGGATGATCTTGGAAAACTTCTTCAATGCAAAGAAAAAAACTTAGTACTGCCTGGATAGATTATCGTAAGGCATTCGATCGTGTACCACATTCCTGTGTCTTAAAGACTTTAAATATGTGCAAGGTATTACCCGTCATCATGAATTTCATCAAATAATGTATGTCAATATGAAAAAGAAACCTATACCTCAATCATATAAATAGAACCTATAAGTCTAGTGAAATAAATATCAAAAGAGGGATATTTCAAGTTGACTCTTTGACTCCCTTACTATTTTGCATGTCATTAATAGCATTAACCAATCAACTTAACAAAACAGAATGTGGTTATAAATAACTCAAAAAAAAATAAGTTGTATATTTTACATGGATCACTTAAAGTTGTATGCTAAGAATGGTAACGAGCTGGAAGGTCTTCTGCAAACTGTAAAATGCTTCAGCGAAGACATTGGAATGAAATTCCATTTGAATAAATGTGCTAAAGCTACAGTTTTACGTGGATCGCTAGAACAAATATTCTCAATCAGCTTAGACCCTGCTGTAATAATAAAAGAATTAAAGCCAGAAGAAGCTTATAAATACCTAGGTGTAAATGAGAGTGAAAAAATTCACCATAAAAAAATTAAAGAAATAGTGCGTAAAGAGTAGCATAGAAGGCTACGAATGATATTAAAAACTGAATTGAATTCACAGAACAGAATTATGGCCATTAATAGTTTTGCCATCCCAGTTGTCTAATGTAGTTTCAACATCTTAAATTGGAATCTAAACGACATCAGGCGAATGGATTCTAAAACAAGAAAGCTTCTTTCTAAGCATAAGATGCATCATCCAAAGGCTGATGTAGACAGTCTATACATAGCCCGGAAAGAAGGAGGAAGAGATTTTATTCAGCTAGATTTGTCATACAAGACAACTATTGGCTTACTAACATACATAGAAATAACAAATGACTAGATGATACAATTAGTCGAACAACATGAAAACAGAAAGAAAAAATATTTAATAATAAAAGAAGGCAGTAAATACAAAAAAGAATCTGTAGAAAAGCTAAATAGAAGACACGGAACCAACTATTGCGGCAAAAGTATGAAAATGAAAGCCAAGGATGAAGCTCTTGAACAAATGAAACAACACTGGCAAGACAAACCTCTGCATGGCCAATATACAGAAAGTGCTAATAAATCCAATGTTGATAAACTTAATAATCATCCTTGGTTACGTAAGATCTGGATTAAAGTCAGAGACTGAAGGCTTTATTCTTGCAGCGCAAGACCAAAGTCTTTTCACTAGGAACTTTCAGGCAAATATTATACATAATAATGTGGATCCAAAATGCAGGTTCTGTGATAAATACCAAGAAACAATTGACCATCTAATCTCAGGATGTTCTGTATTTGCCCCAAATGAATGTAAAATCGTCACGATAGAGTTAGGTAATATTTACTTTGTACAATATGCAAACACTATGGAAAATCTGTAAACAAACACTGGTATGAACATCACCCAGCACCGGTTACAGAAATAGATGTCACCATTCTATGGGATTACACCATCTATACAGATAGAAAAATTGAAGCAAATAGACCGGACATTATTGTTAAAAACCAGAAAGAAAAAACTTGCCTATTAATTGATATGGCTTGTCCAACGGATTGTAACATAACAACCAAAGAAGCCGAAAAACTGTGAAAATATAAAGACCTGGAAATTGAAATAGAAAAAAATGTAGAAATTGAAAATAAGAATCGTGCCAGTGATAGTAGGTGCACTTGGAATGAAAAAGATGGAACAAAACAACACATTGAAAGAATCCCTGGAAACACCAGCTTAAGAGATATAAAAAGAATTGTCTTGTTAAGTACAGCTGACACACTAAGGAGGACTTTGTCTATGTAACGCTAGGTATATTAGGGGAGGTAGAAAAAACATGAAATGGAGCCACAACAATACACAACGACCTGCCTTAGTTCTTCCCCCAGACTTGGTAGGTAATGCGACCATAGCAGAAATTGAAATATGATGAAAAATGACAACATAATAATGATAATTATAATAATAATAATGACAATATACATTATCAAGAAAATCAACAACAGAACCAGGGAGATACAGGAAGATGCCCAGTAAGAAAACGATTAAGAAAGATAATAATAATAATAATAATAATAATAATAATAATAATAATAATAATAAGAAGAAGAAGAAGAAGAAGAAGAAGAAATAAGACTAAAATATTTTGAAAGAGTAGACGTAGGTAGTCAAGAAAGAGGCTTTGTTGTAGTAGGAAAATAATAATAATAATAATAGCTGAGAGAAGAAAAAGGAAATGCAGAAGAAAAGAAAAAGGAAACCAAAAAGAAGAGGGCAAAGGGATAATAATAATAATAATAATAATAATAATAATAATAATAATAATAATAATATAACACGCCACGACCTGCCTGAGGGCTTCCCGCAGATTGGTAGGTAGTGCGACCAGAGCAAAAATCGAAATATGATGAGAAATGACAAAATAATAATAATAATAATAAATATTATTATTATTATTATTATTATTATTATTATTATTATTATTATTATTATGTTGAGGAGATAAAGCGGATGTAGAAGGAGAAGAAGACGAAAGTGCATAAAAAGAAGGAGGCGAATAATTTCAACAACAACAACAACAACAACAATAATAATAATAATTATTATTATTATAATAATAACAATAATGATTGTGAGAAGAAAAAGGGAGATTATAAAGGAAAGACTAATAACAATGTTAATAATAATAATAATAATGATAACAGGCAAAGAAAAAGAAAATTTGAAAGGAAAAAGTCGCTGAAAGACAATAATAATGATAATAATCACCATAATAAAAAAAATTGTGAGAGAAGTAATAGACGAAAGTCGAAAAAGATGAAAACGGATAATAATAATAATAATAATAATAATAATAATAATAATAGTGAGAAGAAAAAGGAGAGGTAGAAGGAGAAGACGAAAGTAGCCAAGAAGAAGGCGAAGAAGGCCAATAATAATCATAATAATAATAATAATCAGAAGAAGAAGAAAAAAGAGATGTTGAAAGAGAAGACGAAGGTAGCCAAGAAGACGAAGGTAGCCAAGAAGACGGCAAAGACGGACAATAATAATAATAATAATAATAATAATAATAATAATAATAATTGTGAGAAGAAAAAGGAAATATAGAAGGAGAAGACGAAGGTAGCCAAAAAGAAAACGTCAAAGAAGAGTAATAATAATAAACACCTTCATAAATATATTAGTATTAATATTATTATCAATAATAATAATAATAAGACTGAGAAGAATAAAGAAGATCTTGAAAGAGAAGACAAAGTTAGCCAAAAAGAATACGGCAAAGAAGCACAATAATAGTAGTAATACTAATAGCAATAATAATGACAATATTAATAATAATCTGGGGAGCATAACAAGGAAGGAAGCCTTGAAGAGTGTAACATTCATAGAACATACTGATATTAAGAAGAGAAAGCAGTAACAGCAAATCAAAGGTCTTCATACACTCTTTCACACACACACACACACACACACACACACACACACACACACACATATATATATATATATATATATATATATATATGCCTCATCAGTTTTCTTATTTACGAAAAAAATTTAATACCGCTAGCTTATTATTACTAAGCGGGTTCGATCCTCAATATGTTTTCCTTGACGGAAGTATTTTGATACATATGGATGGAGATCTGGAAATTATTAAATTAAGTTACACCACTAGATAGATAGATAGATAGATAGATAGATAGCTAGATAGATAGATAGATAGATAGATAGATAGATAGATAGATAGATAGATAGATAGATAGATAGATTAGGACAATTTGATAGATAGATAGATAGATAGATAGATAGATAGATAGATAGATAGATAGATATGAACAGACTGGCATAGATAGATAGATAGATAGATAGATAGATAGATAGATTAGGACAATTTGATAGATAGATAGATAGATAGATAGATAGATAGATAGATAGATAGATAGATAGATATGAACACTCTGAGAAAGATGGATAGATTTTAATAGATGTAAACAGACAGATATAATAGTTAAATAAATATATGATCAGACAGACAAATAATTATACATTAGACTAATATAGATCGAGATTGTAACGCTTTATAGATTCGGACACACGTCATTATTTATACGTATAAATAAATACGTTACTAGATTTAGACATCGATATAAAGACAATGACATATATATATATTACTATTTTGTTATTATAATGCATATTACTGTATTGTATATATATTTACAATCCCCTATGAAATAGACCTTGCAAAGTACCAAGAATACTACCATATATATATATATATATATATATATATATATATATATATATACACAAAAATCGAT
>JBBBDQ010001287.1:1680000-1687500 GCA_037127315.1 Ascarosepion bandense | reverse complement strand
TACTATTCGTTTGGATTCTCTCACAATCTATCTATCTATCTATCTATCTATCTATCTATCTATCTATCTATCTATCTGTATATTTGGGATCAACCAAAGATACTTTTAAGACCAGGTGGTTCAAACACAAGTCTACATTCAAAATAGAAAACTTAAAATCTGTACAAAATTACGTGTGGAAAGTGAAATCAAAATATGGAAAAGACCCAGAAATAACGTAGTAAAAACAGCCAAGCCTTTCAACGGTGGCAAAACATGTAGACTGTGCCAGGAAGATTATGCTATTCCCAAACAAAAATTAACTATTGAATGAAAGAACAGAAACTATGACTAAGTGTAACCATACCAAAAAATACCTATTAGGTTCATACAACCATGGATGAAAAGGTTATAATTTCTTGTAATTTTAAAAATTGCACATTCAAAAATTCCACGTCACATAAGCGATCAAAAAAAAATCACTGTTACGTGAGCGTTCTTGAAAAAAAAAAAAGGTAAACGGTAAAATCAGTTATTGCAAATCGCCTGACGACACCATAAGGTAGAAACCTAGGTCACATAATAAATCGTTTATAAATGAAGAATATATATATATATATATATATATATATATATATATATATATATATAATGTGTGGGTGTACCTTGTGATGGGGTGACTTGTCGACTTAATTAAGTCCCCCCATTTTTTTTAATATTCTAATAATTTTTTTAAATCTAAAGATTTTTAATCGTTTTAAAAAATTTTCAAATGAGTTTTAATTGATTTGTCTTGAAAAAAAAAAACTGAAGAAGCTAGTTAAAGTCAAACACGTTAGATTAAAGACACTTTTTCCGATCTGTTCATTACTTATTCTGTTCATCTTGTTGGATTTCCGTCAAAATATTCAACTTATTAAAGATTAAATCTATTTAATAAAATTGCGATCGACTTCAACGACGACCTGAGGTCGATTTTAGAATCTCCCGAATCACTTCTGGACGGTCTCCTTGTTTAATCCTTACCTCAGTTCACCTTTGTTGTTAAAAGGATCTTTGTTAGTATCTCGCTTAATGCGCCCTTCTCATAATAATTAAGTGGGTTACAGTCTGGGGAGTTAGATGGCTAGATTGTCTGACAGCCATGACTGACGTCTCCTACTTGTGTAGCATGGTGCAGAGGCCTGTCTCCATACGTGAGGTTTTTCAGTAGCCACCCTCTTTATCCAGGACAGCACTACCATCTCAAGGCACTTGATGTAGGCTTACATGTTGAGTTTGGGACCCTTTGAGGAGATGAACGGAAGCATAAAGCTTCAATGACTTGTTTTCTTCTTCTATATATATTTTTAATCATATCACCCCGAGCAAGGTGGTAACGCCACTGATGCGCAGGGGGCTACGTAAGAGTGAAAAGATTGGAAAAGAGAAAGCCGGAAACCACATCCTAAGCAGGAAACAAGGGATGAGCCTCTTCACCTGTTCAATAAACGTGGGTGGAGTGTGAACCGGGCGATAGTTTAGTCTATTTATTCCAATCTGGACGTAGGCGATCATGGCTTTCCACATCACCCTCTCCCTGGTGGCTCTTAGCACGCTTTCTCCTGTTACACCACGCAACCCTCGTTCCGTCATCCACCTGATCAGGTTCTTCAAATATGTTATCTGCTGCTTTCCTATGACTCTTTTCCCCTCTGTTAGTATCAGGTTCTCCAAACCCTCCTTCCTCATTGCATGTCCCAGGAAATTTAGCTGTCTCTTCCTGATGCTCAGTATTAATTTTCTTTTCGTTTCCATCCTTTCCAAAACCTCATCATTGCTCACATGATAAATGATATTCGCAGCATCCTTCTGTAGAACCACATTTCAGTTGCTTCAAGTTTTTCCTTCATCTTCGACGATATTGTCCAGCATTCATTGCCATATTGAAGAACTGACATCACATAGCAATCAAGTACTCTCTTCTTTGTTTCTAGTGAAATTGTCCTGTTTCTTAATACTTTACTCAACTTCTGAAATTCTTTGTTCACCATTCCAGTTCGCCTTCGGATCTTTGTGTGGCACTTGCCGTCTTCTAATCATTCCAAACACCATAATGTTGACTGGATACATCAACTCTTTCCGAATGATATGCACAGTCTTCAAATTAACACCCAAACACTCTGAAATTTTCTTATTTGAGATTCCAGCGCGAATGCCAAGCAGTATTGCATAGCGTTTCCAAATTTCTGGCAGAGTGAATTGCGTAGTGCCTAACTGACCGAACTATACTGTGCAGTCAACGAATTCAAAAGCAGACAACACGCATGCGCGAAATTTAAAAAATAATGACTACAATTTGCACACCTCACACTGTATATATTGATATTGTATTGACTTTATATCCACTTTGCCTCTTTCTATTATATATATATATATATATATATATATATATATATATATATATAATTTATTTGTTTGAACATTATTTTTAATCGATACTCGTATTTGCGTAGATATTCTGTTTTTAATCAGAAAGTATATTTATATATTTATTTCTACCGGCCTGATTATCTGTGATAAATATTGTTACGAAAATGTATGTCAATTAGCAGGATTCTAAATTGCAACCCCTATCAACATAGAGGTAGCCACCAACTGATACTTAAAGACGAGTATCGAATAAAAATAATGTTCAAATAAATAAATTGAATGTGTCGGCTGTTAAAACCGTTTCGTTAATCTTCGGGACTTTCAGTAACACACACACACACACACAGACATATATATATATATACATATATATATATATACATTATTACTTTAGAACATGTACCAACTACTACAAAATTGTAAATTTTGTAGTAATTTGAAGGTGTTCTAACATAATAATTAATAATAAATATCCATTGCTCAATTTTTATATTGAGCACGGTTTTAATTTAATGTTTTGAACGTTGCAATAATTTTCTTCTTTCTTATGCATTTGTATATATATATATATATATATATATATATAATTAGTTACTTGTTGGCCATAACTAAATTAGACCAGTACACTGTTGTCTTAAAAAGTGTTCATTACATTTAAATAGTATAATTTTGAATATTTTTTCATTTGGAAATGAGTTACTTCCGCCACCTAGTTTACAATATTTCGGCATCTTATACATCCATCCATACACACACACATATATATATATATATATATATATATATATGCATGTATGTATGCTGATTTTTAAGGGAAATTAAAACACAAAACAAAATTATGCGATTGAATATTTATTCAATTATATATGAAATGTTTGCAAAACCTTTCTCGATATTCCTTCCTCTTATAAACCCGTCTTCTCAGAATTTCAGTAGTTCCTCGGTAAAGAACTTATTAAATGTTTCTTTTCTATATCATCCAAATAATTTAAATTTTTACCATTCAGATTATTTCGCAATGACCTTGAATAAATAAACATCCGAAGAAGCACTGAGCACTGTCTGGTGAATATGGCGGTAAGGGTAGCACATCCTTGCTACGCTACAAGGATATTTGACGGGTCTATAATATGAGTGAGGTTTGGCATTATCCTGATTGAAAATATTACCTTTCCTGTTCGCCAATTCTGTGCGTTTTTCTTCAATTGCAGACTTCAATTAGCGAGCAGTAATATTCTGAATAAATTGACTAGTTATTTGTCAGAAATTCATAGTTAAGGATTTTCTAATCTCACCAGATGTATAGCATAATTTTCTTCAGATGAAGCTCTGTTTATATGTCTCATGTGGCTTACACCAGGACGTTTTTCCGTTAACATTGTTGTAAACGATCCATTTTTCATCGACCGTCGCAATTTGCTTCGAAAAGGTGCGTTTTTATTTCGTTTATACAGCAAATCATAAAAAAAATGCGATCCAAAGATCATTTTCACACATATCGTAGCGATTTGAGTTAGCAAGCTTAAATAAATGCTCATGGGTAGTGGATTTTTTTTATAATCGTATCGCCCCAAGCAAGGCATTTTACTGCCACTGTTTTGCACGGGATTACATAGGAGGGAAGTTATGAGAAAAAGTGATAGGTTATAGGGGGTGTCAGGAAGTGGAGTAAAAGAAGGATGGACTGTAGCCAAAAAGTGAGGGATCAGTTTACATATTGATTGTAATGTAGAATTGATCTCCCACTTTATATTCACATTATAATAGTATAGAATTATTTTAAATAATCATATTGCCCGAAATAAGGCATTTTACTGCCACTATTGAGCATGGGGTTACATAGGAGGAATGTTATGAGAAAGAGTGACAGGTTATAGGGGATGTCAGGAAGTGGGTAAGAGAAGGATGACTGTCGCCATAAAGTGAGGGATCAGTTTATATATTGATTGTCATTTAGAATTGATCTATATATATAAACTACCGGTCATAATTATTAGGCCAACACAAGTTTTAAAAAAAAATTATGTATTTCATGTTATTTTTCGTATTTATTGCCAAGTGGATAATTCTAAATGAAAATAGAATGGTTCTTTTGTTATTATTACTTTGCAAAATCTTACAAGGCAGCCAGGAAACTTTTGCTTCGGCCAGCCAATAAAAAATGAGACTAACATGGGGAAGAGAACACACAAACTGGACACCAGAACAGTTTATTTGATGAACATGTTATTGTGCAGTATTAAAAAAGAACAATTCTATATTCATTTAGAATTATCCACTTGGCAATAAATACTAAAAATAGTATGAAATAGATTACTTTTTTTTTAAAAGCTGGGGTGGCTTACAATTATGGCCGGCAGTATATATATATATATATATATATATATATATATATATATATATATATATATATACTGCCGGTCATTTATTAGAAGCAACCTTATATATATGTATGTATGTTTGTATATGTGTGCTTATGTGTGTGTGTCTGTGTGTGTTTGTGTGTGCAGCAATACCTGTTTCTATACAAGTTTCATTAAGAACGACCCTACATTTCACACGAAAGTAATAACCTCATTAACTTCTCAGAACTTTTAATTATAGT
This sequence comes from Ascarosepion bandense, assembly GCA_037127315.1. Classification (NCBI taxonomy): domain Eukaryota; kingdom Metazoa; phylum Mollusca; class Cephalopoda; order Sepiida; family Sepiidae; genus Ascarosepion; species Ascarosepion bandense. The sequence continues at coordinate 1,682,504 of JBBBDQ010001287.1, read as the reverse complement.
TTACAAATATATATATATATATATTTCTGAAAGGTTTTTTCTGTTGCTGAGGTGATGTGTCGTCCCCCGTGGGGATCTTCATATCGAAATGGCCATTCAACATCTTTGAATTAATCCTTTTTTAATATATATATATATATATATATATATATATATATATATATATATATATATTGTCATCCGCAGACAGATCTGTTTCGCTGTATCACAGCTCATATCTGTTTTGAGATATAACTAAAATATATATTTGTTCAAAGATAATATGAATTAAGATTAAAAAGAAAACTTAAGGGACACGTTTCGACCTATGATGGGTCTTATCAAGGTGAATGTATGATTTTTTCTTTTAAGAAAACTTAAGGGACACGTTTCGACCTATGATGGGACTTATCAAGGTGAAGGTATGATTTTTTCTTTTAAGAAAACTTAAGGGACACGTTTCGACCTATGATGGGACTTATCAAGGTGAAGGTATGATTTTTTCTTTTAAGAAAACTTAAGGGACACGTTTCGACCTATGATGGGTCTTATCAAGGTGAATGTATGATTTTTTCTTTTAAGAAAACTTAAGGGACACGTTTCGACCTATGATGGGACTTATCAAGGTGAATGTATGATTTTTTCTTTTAAGAAAACTTAAGGGACACGTTTCGACCTATGATGGCACTTATCAAGGTGAATGTATGATTTTTTTGTGTTTTTCTTCTTCTTTTTTTTGCCACAGTATTTATAAACAGGAATAAAAAATATCGTTAGGTTTTTTAAAAAGTTAAATTTAAGAAGGTTTAAAATTTGCGCATGATAATTTCAATTTAAATGAGAATTTAATTTAAACGTTTAATATGATTGTTTTTAATTTTCGATTTTAAGAATATTATTCTGGCTAACTGTGAAAGTCAAGGTATATTCCGTAAAAAACTAAATATATTTTGCTTTCATTATATATGAATAAAAACAAACGGGAAAAACGTTATCTGACGCGTTTCGTCCTATGATGACTTATATTTTGCAACTATTATTTATAAACACGAATAAAAATGTTATTTCAGAAATTTTAAATTAAAAAAAAACGCATATCGATTCTCATAATATTAATTGGAAATGTTATAGTGGGGTATCTTATCTGTTCCTTTTCTAGTTGTAGTGGGAGTCCGTTCTAGTGAAGGGTAATTGTATACTGTTGCAGGTTAACGGAATTTGGCCTTGCGGTAGATAGCCCACTATAAGTCATAAAATGATAAAAAATCAAGAAAAGCAATTTGAGTTGAAAAATAGCATCTTTATATATACACATATCAATGTTTTTACAATTAAAATAATACTTGAATACATGTCTAACGGGGGTTAAATGCTCATGGCAAATAATATGCTGAAAGAGAATCAATGCTTAGGAATGTGGGAGCGTCGTGAGTAATGAATGTCTTTGATGAATTCGCCCCTTAGGTCAGTAAGTAGTTTTGAGACAGGGAAGAGGGTAAGAAGAGGTGTAGGGTGGCAAACGTAGTAACCGCTTGATTTAAGTCAAAGTACACTGTTCTCCTCAGGTCTGTCTGTCGGCTGGGTGCTTTCTGTCTCGGCTTTTTATATCTGCTTTTTGGATCAAAAGCAGCTCGTTTGGGATTTCACAATTGCATTTGATCCTGAGATTCCCATTGGCTGGTAAATAAAATTCGCGTAGGCTCGCGAAATAGAAATTTGATAATTGATTAATTTTTATTTTGCAACCGGAAACTCTGCGTGAATCCACCTGCGCAGAAACGATTTTTAATCATTTGCTTTTTGGTCGTTATAGAGCAAACATCCGGTCCATCGCCTTTGCACGGTATCACCACAATGTCAATATAAATTTTGGATGATGATAAATAACTTATTTTTATGTATAATAAAATAAAGTGAGTAAATGATACTGTACGTATATATATATATATATATATATATATATATATATATATATATTATTTATTATAAACTATATTTTAGAACATGTACATTGTTTTTTATCCAGTACAAAGTGTACATTTTCTTTTGACATTGAAATTAAAATGTCGAAACAAAATGTACACTTTGTAGTGGATAAAAAATTTATACATGTTTTAAAATATAATTTATACTAAATATTCACAGCTCTATATTATGTATCGAGCAATGTTTCAAATTAATGTTTGGAGGTTGTAAATTCTTCTTCGTTCCTTATTCACTCGGATATATATATATATATATATATATATATATATATATATATATATATATACTCAGGGAAACCCAAACGTAAAACAACGAATTTGTTTGCCTGAAGAGAGTCAATTTTAGACTCGAAACACATGTAGCGCAAACCATGACAAATTAATACTCCATAATCACCAAACAATAAATATATATTTTAAAGAAAAAGTTCACGGCATCTCACACTTTTTATTTTATAATAATTACTCTCGTTGGAACAACCCTATTCCTTTATTCGATATATATATATATATATATATATATATATATTAACATGCCTT
>JBBBDQ010001287.1:1672500-1675000 GCA_037127315.1 Ascarosepion bandense | reverse complement strand
TAATAATAATAATAATAATCCATCGGTAATTTAGACTATATACCAAATTTTATAGCATCTTAAATATATTTCACATGTCACCCAAAAAGGAACATCTGTTCGTGTAGCCTAAAGTGGAATTAGAATTCTCTAGAAAATTTACAATGATATTTCGTTCTTCTATATACCATGCAAAGAAATACTTTCGTTTTTATTCACACACACGCACGCACGCACACACACACACGCACACGCACACACGCACGCACGCACACACATACACACACACACACACCTACATCTACATATACATTTATTTATCTGTAAATTCACATAAAACTTAGTGAGGAAATTGCCATTTTTAACATGTCATTAACATGTCGACCCCTTCTAAACAGAAAATGATGAAAAATTCTAAGACATGGTTAGGTTAGGTAAAGGAAAGGGTTGGGCTGTATTGGTTTTATTTGGATTAGAGGAAAGAATTTAATAGTAATTTCCACTTTGGTAGTGGGGAGGGGGTATGTGGCTTGACCATTGAGTTAGTAGTGGTAGGTGGCGGGGAAGTAACTGCTTGGCCAAATTTTTAAAAAATTATTGGGACTAATTGGGAAAATAGAATAATTATTGTAATTTATATTTATTTCTATGGCAACACAAACTCATGATCTCCCTATTTTTTTCTTTTTTTTTTTTTTGGTGTGGGGAGTATATTTTAGTCATGAAATTTTAAAATTTAATTTTTTCTGTCAAACATAAATTACATTTATCTCTTAAGCTTTTAGGGGTCCTAACCTTGCCTTTTAATTCCCAGTATTTTCTAGAAAGGGCTGTTTGATATATATATATATATATATATATATATATATATATATATATATATAAGTGTGTGTGTGTGTGTGAGTGTGTGTGAGTGTGTGTGTGTGTGTGTGTAGGGGAAGAAGGTTCAACAGAGGAGAGCGTATATAGATATGACTGGAAGATCGCAAGCATGTGTGAAACTTGCCTGGAACATTCCGGTTTGATTCTTGAGCATTCTTACTTGGCGTTTCTCCATCACTCGTTTATCTATCTATCTATCTATCTATCTATCTATCTATCTATCTATCTATCTATCTATCTATCTATCAAATTGTCCTTATCTATCTATCTATCTATCTATCTATCTAAGTTTTTCAAATATCTATCTATCTATCTATCTATCTATCTATCTATCTATCTATCTATCTATCTATCTATCTGTCTATCTCAGTCTGTTCATATCTATCTATCAATCTGTTTCAGTCTGTTCATATCTATCTATCTATCTATCTATCTATCTATCTATCTATCTATCTATCTATCTATCAAATTGTCCTTATCTATCTATCTATCTATCTATCTATCTATCTATCTATCTGAGTTTTTCAAATATCTATCTATCTATCTATCTATCTATCTATCTATCTGTCTATCTCAGTCTGTTCATATCTATCTATCAATCTGTTTCAGTCTGTTCATATCTATCTATCTATCTATCTATCTATCTATCTATCTATCTATCTATCTATCTATCCTGCTAGTATATATATATATATATATATATATATATATATATATATAAGATAAGATTAGGAATGAGTAGTTTTATGATTCGATTTTATTAAAGCTTCCCTCTGCCTTTTCTACGAATATTTTCATGGCAACTGCTATGACAAGCTTTTCGCGCTGGCGCCCCAAGCACATGAATTTAAGCACGCTACTAGGTAGGAATCTAGGTCCCACTCTTTTACCGTTGAATCTGTAACCGACACTTCTACTCAAATAGTTTCTTTTCTTGCACTTCCCTCATCTGAGATTCATTTTCTCTTCGCTAATAGCTACAATCGTCAAAAATTTAAATGCAACATCAATTGCCATCTTTTATCTTCCTGGTCCTCTTTCATCTTTTACTTTTGCGTGAATACCCGCTGTACCCAGTCTTTTCATTCAGTGTAACCCCCAGCGCACTAGTGAATACCCCGTCTTGCTTCGGGTGAAATGATAAAAAAATGAAATAAAAAGATGAATAGAATTGATTGACTGATTTCAATTTTTACGGTCTAAAAAATATTTCGCATAAAAAGAAAGCAAAAAAATATGTCTTGTCAAGCAGCGTTCGTATGTATAATAAACTAGCAGTATAGCCCGGCGTTGCTCAGGTGTAATGAAAGCTTTAAAACTAATCCATGGTCCTGGAGCTCAGACTCAGCCTAGAGAATATTTGAAATAATTAAATAATTACGACAATTTACCAATCGCACCTAATATATATATATATATATATATATATATATATATATATATATATATGTACTAGCAGTATAGACAGGCGTTGCTCGGGTGTAATGAAAGCTTTAAAACTAATCCATGGTCCTGGAGCTCAGACTCAGCCTAAAGAATATTTGTGTGAAGTTTGGTGAGAATCGGATGAAAATTGTGAAATTGTATAAAGGACATACAGACAGATAAACAGACACACACAAACAAACATCTTGCCTTT
>JBBBDQ010001287.1:1640000-1667500 GCA_037127315.1 Ascarosepion bandense | reverse complement strand
ATAAATATATCAACACTCTCTCCCCATGTCTCCTTCTCATTCATATATATATATAACGTGTGGGCATTTTGGGGGAGAAAGAGATCAAAACGATAGAAATTCTGTCTTCAATTTAAATATTTTTTTATTTGTCCTGTTTTGCGTAAAATGTGTAAACATATTTTCGCATACTTAAAGATCGTATTAGAAAGTATATATATATATATATATATATATATATATATATATATATATATATATATATATATATATATATACCAGGACAAAATATTTGTGAATTTAGACACTTAGATCATTATCAACGATTAACGTAGGATGAATTGATTTGATGCTAGGCTATTGTTAACGAGCCTAACCTACCTTGCAGCAATAACCTTAAAGCCTAATACAACCAAGAAGCAAATCTTTAATTCTGAATATTATATATATATATATATATATATATATATATATATATATATACAACTATATCGATTTATTTATACATATGTACATATATATATGTGTGTATCAAGATATGTGCGTACTTATTATTACTTTCTATCTATCCACGTTTGTGTCTGTGCCTGTCTCTGTTTTAACAACTATTAACCTATATATATATATATATATATATATATATATATATATATATGCATATGTAACTATGTGTGTGTTTGTGGTTGTGGCTGTGAGTGTTTCGTGCATGTTAGTTTATCTTTATTAATATTTCTTTATTTGTCTATGAATGTATTCACGTATACACATTATATATATATATATATATATATATATATATATATATATATATATATATAAGTATAGAGTAGGTTGTGATGGAATAATATTCCGTATCCAAAGACACGCTATTCTTAAAAATGTGCTAAATACAAAATAGAGCGAATAATATTTATTCAGAATTTATAAGATAAGTACGCTATAATATCACTATAAAATTTATATATATATATATATATATATATATATATATATATATATATATTATGTATATATTATAAATATATATACATATAAATTTATATATATATATATATTTTAAATATATATATTATATATATATATATATATATATATATATATATAAATAAATTTATATATATATATATATATATATATATATATATATATAAGTGGCTTATACTAATGGATATATATTCTACAGTTCACTATTTACAAAGCGCTTAATAAAGATGTTGAGCATTTATTGACATATCGTTATTATAATTGTTGTAATAATAGCATTATGTAATTTAAATCTGTTAAACTTCGGTGCTCAATGCCCCATCTTCAGGAAGTAAAATCCATTGAACACCGAAACTTCGTAGCTTTTGTGTTGCAGTATGCTATTAATTTAACAATAATTATAACTATACATATATATAAGAATTTCGGTTTGCAATTCTTAGCACCTGAAGAAGGCCGGAGCGAAATGTCGTAGAAATGGAAACAAAAATGAGAGCAATAGTTTACATAATGTAAATACTGTAAATACTACCTCAAAATCATGGACAAGTATATATATATATATATATTTATATATATATATATATATTTATATATATTTATATATATATATAAATATATATATATATATATATTTTTATATATATATATATATATATATATATATATATATATATATATATATATATATTTGCAGCAACCATTTTTTACACATCTTTGTTAAATATGACAGACCAAGAAATTTATTTTTCATCCTATCACCCCGAGCAAGGCGGAAACGCCACTGATGTGCAGTGGGCTACATAAGAATAAAAAGATTAGGGGGCTACATACGAGTAAAAAGATTAGATAGGAAGATAGTGAAGAGAAAGACGAACCAGTTAGAAAGGAGCAAGAGAAGGATGAGAATACAGGTGTGACGACAGTTGCAAAGGTGGAGTGAAAGAAAAGGATATACGGAATGGTGTAGAAAGAACTAGAGTCAAGTGGTTAAGAGCTGAGTATTGACATTGCATTTAAATTCCTGGAGGTTGTAACCGTCAGGAAAGTAAGAATATGGAAGTGAGTTCCACAGGCGGGAAGTGCGAGAAAAGAAGCTGAAGGAGTAGAATTATCTTCAAGACTGCCATGCAGACTGGCCTTTCCCGTTTTGATATATGCCTTAATAAACACAAGAGCCTTTCTTTCTCTTAATCTTTCTTAACACACACACACACAAACATATATATATATATATGAATTATTACTTTAGACGATGTGTAAACTACAAACTACTACAGAATTGTACATTTTGTTTCTACATTGGAAGAACAATTATTTTTATTAGTATATATATATATATACAAACTACAAACTACTACTATTAGTATATATATATATATATATATATATATATATATATATATATATATATATACAAACTACTACAAAATTGTACATTGTGTTTCGACATTGAAAGAACAATTATATTTTTATTAGGATATATATATATATTCATCCGCAGACAGATCTGTTTCGCTGTATCACAACTCATCAGTACGGTTAGACTCCGATTGCTTGTAACCCAGGATTGAAACCCGAACGAATTGGCCTCAGTCGGCGATTCTAGCTCTGGGCTATGGGCGTTCGGTAGAAGAAGGCAGACTTTTTAGCATGTATATTGTCATTATACACGCCTAATAGCCAGAGTGCTCTAATTCATTAGTGAATGAGCGATGCGTGTATGCGAGAGTAGCTACTGGTTTTCAAAGTATACCATTCTTCCAAAGTGCTCAATCAGGGTGTGAGAGCGTAATATATATATATATATATATATATATATATATATATATATAATTTTGAATTTGGCAGCAACCACTCTTTTATGCATGAATATTTAATGACGACTGCCTAGGTATTGCGATTAGGCACTTTATTTCATTTTTCTCGTGTTCAAGATTCCTTTCTTTCTATCTGAAAATTCTACATATCCTTTCGCTTTCGGCTATTCTTACATTCGGGTACAGTCATACATTTTGGGTTTTTGACTCTCTCGTTTTGTTTATAGATTTCATATTGTAGTTTTTAGGAATTATTTTTAGCTGTTTTCATTTACCGGAAAACGAGTTATTTTATTTTATTTTATTTTATTTTTCGTAGTGTTAATTTCCTTGTTGGTTGTTGGGTCATTTTATTTTATAATGGTGTATTTAGGCAGTGATCTCTCATTTATATATATATATTTTTAAAGTCGACTGAGAAGGCAGTGCGATTAAAATTTTTATTTAATTTTGTGTGTGTGTGTGTTTGTGTGTGTGTGTGTGTGTGTGTGTGTGTGTGTGTGTGTGTGTGTGTGTGTGTGTGTGTGTGTGTGTGTGTGTGTTTGTGTGTTGTACAATTGTTTTCTATTCTGAGAACATATTTAAACACACACAAAACTCTTTCAAACTATATCCGAAACAAACTAGTAGAAAATACATGTAAACCTGATTAAAAAATAATGGAAATCCTCATAAAAGAAAAGAAAAAGTATTTACCCAATAGCATTAACTACAAACACGGCCACAATATGCTTACCGTGTTTGGAAAAGAAAACATTCCTATAACTTCAGAGACATGTATAAAGGAAAACAAACATGCAAATATAAATGAAAAAAAAAAAATCACCTTTGATAATTGCCAAAAGAATGCATATATATATATATATATATATATAATGTGCGATGCTGACAATTTACCCATCGCACCTTATATATATATATATATATATATATATATATATATATATATTAAAGTTGCGATGGGTAAATTGTAACCATTTTATAATTTAAATTTCACGTTGTATTTTATTTAGTCGTTGTATTTTATTTAGTTTTTTTTTTACTGCACAGTGTAGTAGGGTCAGTTGAGCCCCCTCTCTGAGAAAATGACCGCCATGATATAATTCACTGCGCCAGACATTTGGAAACGGCATGCTCCAATACGAACATTTCAGTGCGTTTGGATGTCTATCGGCAGTCATTGCAGAGGATTCGCAAAGGGTTGGAATATATTTATAGTCAATGTCATGGTGTTTAGATTCCTCTTCCCACACGACCTCGAATTCAACACGGAGGCCTACACCAAAGTGCCTTGAGGAGGTAGTGCTGCTTTGGGTCAGCCGGGTGGCTGCTGGAAAACCTTATGTCTGGCAACAGGACACTGCGCCACGCCTCGCAACAAGGAGAACCCAGTCAGACAATTTCTGCGACCACATCACCCCCTTACATCTGACCATCAAACTCCCCAGACTGCAACTCTCTTGATTATTGTGTGTTAGACCAAAGATGAACTGAAGGAAAGCATTATTGAAGCATTCATCAAGCAGACCGTCCAGGAGAGTTGCAAGAGATTCCGAAATTTTCTGGAGGCCTTGGATGAAACCAATGGTGATTTTATTGAATAAATGTACTCTTTAGTATTTCAAGATATTTTTGTGAAATTGAGTAAATATATCTGTTAAAATGTGATGTCAGTGTTATTTTCATAGATTTTTCTTTGCGTTATTTAGACGACAATTCATCCATCGCACCCTGTATATCTGTTAAAATGAGATGTCAGTGTTATTTTCATTTTTTCTTTGCGTAATTTAGATGACAATTTATGTATCACATATATATGTCTGTGTTTGTATGTGTGAGTGTGTGTGTGTGTGTGTGTGTGTGTGCGTGTGTGTGTGTGTGTGCGTGTGTTCTCTTTGAGTATGACTGCGTGTTTGCAAGTTTATGCATGAGTGTGAGAGAAAGTGATAAAGAGAGAGAAAGGCAGAAAGCAAAAGAGCGAGAGAGAGGGGGAGAGAGAGAGGGAGAGAGAGGGAGAGAGAGTGTGTGTGTGTGGGGGGGGGAATGATTTTCATCCATGATAATTAATCTCCTGACTTCCTGTTTTAAGGACTCGGAAATGGCGGAGAAAGGGTTTAAGCGCCTTAATTTTCAACGTCAGTTTGGGTTTTGGCTGTTTCTGTCGCCATTCCCAAAGAAACTTCGACAAGATTCAATTATTTTATTATCCTAGAGAATAAGCAAACGCTCACCCACCCTCCATATTATACTGATGATCCCGTGTCGGGTAACCATCGAAAAATTTTATCAAAAGCAAAAACATTTCTTTTTGGGTTATCGCTTCCTCGTTTGTCTACAGACATAGACATAATTTAATTCACAATCATGAATTCACAGTTAAAAAAACAAAACAAAAAAAACATAAAAATCTCGAATTGATTCCTATTTATACAGACACACACACACATATATATAAACAACTACTACTAATAATAATAATTATAGCTATTATTATACATTTTCAATTTTTCATTGTCATTTTAGATTGAATACTGTTATTACCACTATCACTCAATGTGGAATAAATCACACACACACACACACACACACACACACACACATATGTATATATATATATATATATATATATATATATATATATATATATATATTCTCAAATTTCAATATGGCATGGGAATTTTATAGGAAGGAGCTATCGAGTTATGTCTATCTGTCTATCTATATAGCTATTTATCGCTGTCTGTCCATATATATCTTCGTGTGTACAAATATATTGAGGCGTACATACAAACGAGCTTATCTATCTATCTATCTATCTATCTATCTCTATGGATAACATTTTCATACATATACATATATATATTAAAAGACTTGTTTTCACACAAACAAACACACAAACACACTCATATATATATATATATATTCTCAAATTTCTATATGGCATGAGAATTTTGTAGGAAGGAGCTATCGAGCTATGTCTATCTGTCTATCTATATAGCTATTTATCGCTGTCTGTCCAATATATATCTTAGTGTGTACAAATATATTGATGCGTACATACAAACGAGCTTATCTATCTATCTATCTATCTATCTATCTATCTATCTATCTATCTATCTATCTATTTATCTGTATATGTATATATATATATGGATAAAATTTTCATACATAGACATATATATATTGAAAGACTTGTTTTCACACAAACATACACACAAAAACACTCATATATATATATATATATATATATATATATATATTCTCAAATTTCAATATGGCATGAGAATTTTGTAGGAAGGAGCTATCGAGCTATGTTTATCTGTCTATCTATATATCTATTTATCGCTGTCTGTCCATATATATCTTCGTGTGTACAAATATATTGATGCGTACATACAAACAAGCTTATCTATCTATCTATCTGTATATATATATATATATATATATATATATATATATATATATATGGATAAAATTTTTCATAGATAAACATATATATGTATTAAAAGACTTGTTTTATATATATAAAATTAATAGATAGATAGATAGATAGATAGATAGATAATCCTGTGATAGATAGATAGATAGATAGATCGATAGATAGATAGATAGATAGATAGATAGATAGATAGATAGATTACAATTTTTATATTTATAATGATTTTAAATTCACTAGCAATAATATATGTATAGATAGACAGAATTCAATTTTTATACATAATATGATTTTTGATTGAAACGCATGAATATATATATATATGTATGTGTGTGTGTGTGTGTGTGTGTGTGTTCATGTGTCTGAATATATAAAAATCGTAATCTATCTATCTATCTATCTATCTATCTATCTATATATATATATATATATATTTGCCAATACACAAACACACACAGATATGGACAGATACGGTAATTAATTTATAAACAGCGTATTACTATTCATTTAAATACATAACATGTCAAAAGAAAATCATACTTACGTGCTACATAGCATCGCTGAAATATTTTAAACATCTTCATGTTTTCATTTTAATGCGGGTTTTTTTGTTTGTGTTTACAAATGACTTCAAAAAAGTTTTCGCAAAAATTATTAGATATCGTGTGTAATTTTTGCAATTTTTTTTTTTTTTGATAATATTTTAATCTGTATTTAAGTATTAATGTGTATGTGGGACTAATACAAACTTTTAATATTTCAAAATATTATGGTTTTTATTTCAGTCTCTTTGTATTACAATTTCTCTTAAATATGTCGGTATTTAAAGCCATTTTCATCAAAATATATTATCTTTCTCCATCGAAACTATCTACAGATTAAGGCTTCATCTGTAGATAGTCATTTAATCATTATACTTAATCATTTAAAGCCTCACTTTAATCATTAATCATTTAAAGTGAGGCTTTAAATGATTTAAAGCCTCACTTGGAAACAAAATATGCGTTAATAGTCACTGAGAGACGAACAGGTACTTCGAAAGATTTTCTACCAAACGGTTCAATCACATAGTAAATTATTTGTCGAATTTGTTGTGCGAGCAGAGAGATGTGCGTTGTGGTGAAATGGATAATGGCCCGAAACGTGAAATAAGAGAGCCGAGTTCGAATTCTAGTTGAATTCGTTGCATTCATTTACGGGCCAATACTTTTGGGAAAGATAATAATTTGTTTCTTCTCCCTCCAGGGATATCAGGACAAATTGGGTTCTATAGCCTTTTTGTTGATAACCAGTCTACCGCAGGAGATAATGGCAGCCTAATGCGGGAAAATTTTCTGTCCAGTCAGTCATGTTTCTTTCGAGACATGATCGTCCAATCGCTTATTACGAATGGCACTTAACTTATTGTCTGAACTGAGAGATAACTATCTTTTTTTTTTTAACTCATATGTATTTTGTTTTGTTGTTTTTTCTTTGTTTGTTCTTGTTATTATTTTTTGAATGTAGAAAATATATATATACATATATATTCTGGACGATTGTGTTGCATTCATTCTACAATTAGGGAAAACTGTCGTGCCAAGAAAATCAGCATTCAGTCTTTGCGTTTTCCGTTCAAACAACACTGACGCTAGAGACAACAATTAACTCTCTCTTCCACTAAGCTATTAAAAGGGTGAAAATTGCTTGATAGATAGATAGATAGATAGATAGATAGATAGATAGATAGATAGATGTAAGTGCAAATAGAACGAGAGAGATATGCAGACTGATAGATAGATAGATAGATAGATAGATAGATAGATAGATAGATAGATATCTATACATACATACGGATAAGATAGACAGAGAAATAGAATGAGACAGAATGATAGATAGAAAGATATATATGAATAGAATGACAGACAATGACATTTACATAAATATATGCAAATAGAATGAAATCGAACTCACTACTCAATCGTAATTTATCTAACGAAATAAGCTTGCTAACCATTATGCCGCATCTAAGTGTCCAATCGATTGCTAGAACATGTGATGGGTATTTATTGAAGATGTGTACATTCATGAGAAATGAAACTAACAGGACCTCACCCGAGAGCCTTCGGAATTACAGAATATATTACGTAAAATGTTATTGTTATCAATACTAAATACCAATTGTGATCGGGAGAGAAAATGGTATGGATAAGAAATTTACGGGCCATTTGTTGGGACTCTTTAAGCATAACTGAAATAATAATAATAATAATAATAATTAAGAGATGTACAAAAAATTATTTTGTTAAGTACAGCTCACACACTAAGAAGAACTTTGCCTGTGTTAACGCTAGGGATGTTAGAGAGATAAAAAAAAAATAAACATGAAATGGAGTCATGACAACACACAGCTACCTGCCTTAGGTCTTCCTATAGACTTGGTAGGTAGGGCGACCATAGCAGAAATCGATTTATAATGAAAAATGAAATAATAATAATAATAATAATAATGCAAAGTCTACTTTGTGACTGGATTCATCGGAAACACAATGACAAATGTTGGTGATCTGAGGAGACTTGCTATCACACGATCCTTAGCAACGATAGTCAGATATCTGGTGTGAATAAAAACATAGTACAACAACAATAATATTAATGCTGATAATGAGATTGATGGTGTGTTGAAGAGATTTGCTGTCGCTTTATCCCAAGTAAAAGTAACCAAATTTACAAGTGTGAAAAGTCAATGTGAAAAAAAAAAAAAATACTGTGGTAAAGAAGATATAGCCACAACAATAACTACCAACGCAATGCGTTCACAAATATTTAGACGTGTCATCCAAGTCACTTTGGTCGCCTTCTCCATCAAATGTTCAAAAATAAATAATAAATTCCCTAAAAACAGGACCCTCTTGACATCCAACGATAAAGCTTCCAATTACTTCTGTTCATGAACTAAGATATACAATGCGTCAGTCCGTTGGGGCCGTGCTCATCTGGTAGGGGTCAGGAGGCAAGCGGATCTGTGGTAAGGAATGGCTTATTTAATGTAGCCGTCTTAATTCATCAAAAATACAACATGTATAGATTAACATTGGTTCCCAACGAATTTTCTCCTATTCCTCACCCAAGCATCACGAAAATATTGATGCCTCCCCAACCCGTGACATAAAATGCTTATTATTCAAAAAGTGATATCCTATTCACGGGGAGAAAACCAGATATGCCATTAACTTAACTTTCATTAAGAATCTTAGATGGCATATATGAAATAGTATTATCATTAAATTTTAGAATTTAAAGTATTTATTAAAATCTTAATACATATAATATATATATATATATATATATATATAAACTAAGCATCATCACAACTATATATATATATAGTTGTGATGATGCTTAGTTTTTTCAGTGGTTTACTGATAAAAAGTATTTTGGCAAGCAAGTATATATATATATATATATATATACCATTTGCAGATAGATGCAAATTTGCAGACAGATCTGTTTCGCTATATCACAGCTCATCAGTATGGTTAGACATCCGATTGCTTTTTACCCAGGATTTGAAACCCGACCTAATTGGCGTCAGTCGGCGATTCTACCTGTGAGGCGCTATGGGCGCTCGGTTGAAGGAGGCAGACTGCTTGTTGGCAAGCAAGTATATATATATATATATATATATATATATATATATATACTTTCTTGTCAAAATACTTTTTATACGTACACACAAATATGTACATACATACACATACATATACAAATTTGTTTATCTATACTGTATATACGCTTACACACACATTCTCACGCATACTAGAAAAAAAATCACCATTAATAACTTATTCTTGAAATGTCCTCCCTTTAAAAAAATAAATTGCCCCCTGTGAGGTGTGCATGCGCACCACCTTGGGAACTGTGGGATTAACACCTTTAATGAGATAAAATGTGAAGCTGTGAGAGTGTAGAAATGCATTTATTATTATTATTATTATTATTATTATTATTATTATTATTATTATTATTCATTTCGATTTCCACACCAGGTGGTAGGTGCCTATCGCGGAAGATTCAGTGACAGTATGTCCCCTAAAATTTCCAGCACCTACCCCAGGCAACGCAGTGGTTTTTGCAGCCCCAGCCCTTTTTCAGGTCTACACACCATCCAATCTTTCAGGCGTGATCTTAAGTAGACCTACTATTATTGGCACCATTACGTCTGCCTGGCACAGGTCAACAGGTCAACAATTTTTGTCGATTATTATTATTATTATTATTATTATTATTATTATTATTATTATTATTGCAGTTGTTGCGTCTAATGCTTTTGTTGTTGTTGTTCTGCACTTATTATTAAGTTTATTTATTATGATTTAAAACTTAAATGTTGAAAAGGAAAAATAAATTTTTGTGCCAACCAGACTGTTCTTTGTAACCAATCTCAAATTCAAGAATTCGAAAGGACCAGGCAAACAAGAAGTCCCTACAAAAATGGTTACGGTTCAAAATATAATTTATGCATGATATAAATTATTATTATTATTTTATCGTTTTTCAACATAATTCGATTCCTGCCAAGTCTGCAGGAAGACCTAAGGCATTATTATTATTATTATTATTATTATTATTATTATTATTATTATTATTATTATTGGGCTTATCCCTTTCTTCGTTATGCACTACCTCAGACCGTTTTGATCGCGTGGAAAGATGAAGTACATCATTACAGACGCTACTTGGTTTCAGTGAAGAAATGAATTAACGTCTGTTTCATTAAAAGGAAATAAAAGTTGTCAATTTCAAATTTCAAATTTTTTTCATTTGTATCCCCTTACATCTTAAAATAACCACCAGCATTCATATTTATGATTCTTATTGCATTATTTTGTTAAAGTCGTTAGGCTCAAATATTTTACGGTAAAACAGGGGAATTTCTACGGATATTTTATTGTCGCAGAGTTCGCCATGAGGTCATTCAGTCATTAACTGAGGAATTATGATTCTTCAGAAATTTGAAACAGGAAAACGATGAAATTTCACGGATTAAATCTACTTATTATTATTATTATTATTATTATTATTATTATTATTATTATTACTGGTAGTGGTGGTAGGAGTAACATTTCACGCATTTCGTATAGCCACCAATAGTAACTAAGAAATAATAATAATAATAATAACAATGATACTACTACTACTACTACTAATAATAATAATAATAATAATAATAATAATAATAATAATAATAATAATAATAGTTATAATAATAAGTATTTATAATAATTATTTATAATAATATTACAGAAAAATTGAAGGAAATAGGCCAGACATTATTGTTAAAACCAGAAAGAGAAAACTTGTCTAATTGATATGGCTTGTCCAGCGGATTGTAACATAGCAATCAAGGAATTTGAAAAACTGTCAAAATATAGAGACCTGGAAATTGAAATAGAAAAAATGTGGAAATTGAAAACAAGAGTTGTGCCAGTGATAGTAGGTGCACTTGGAATGATAAAAATTGGAACAAAACAACACATTGAAAGAATCCCTGGAAACCCCAGCTTAAGAGATATACAAAAAAATGTCTTATTAAGTACAACCCACACACTAAGGAAAACTTTGTCTATGTAACGCTAGGGATGATAGGGAAGATAGAAAAAAAAAAACATGAAATGGAGCCATAACAACACGCCACGGCCTGCCTTAGGTCTTTCCGCAGACTTGATTGGTAGTGCGACCATAGCAGAAATCGAGATTTGATGTAAAAATGACATAATAATAATAATAAATTATATGGTTGATTTTTAAAGAATAGAAAAGAAAAGCGATTTTTTTAACAATATTTTTCTTTTTTAATTTTCTTAAATTGTTTTTTTCTAAGTGATGCGAATATCAGAAGAGTTACTGTGAAGATTTCAATTCATAATAAATATTTTCATTCCCATTATTATTATTAATATTATTATTATTATTATTGTTGTTGTTGTTGTTGTTGTTGCCCTTCTTTGCCGTCTTCCTGGCTACCTTCGTCTTCTCTGTCGACATCTCATTCTTTCTTACTATTATTATTATTACTGGAGGGTAGTAATAGTAGATGTAGTAGTATTTCACTCATTTAGTAAGAGTCAGTAATGTTGCATAATAGCAATAACAATTAGTGTTATTATTAGTATTAATAGTAGTAGTAGTATTGTTATTAATGCCGGATCACCTCGTAATATGTAATGACTTACACATAAGGTAAAGCGACAACAAGCCACCAACTATGACAAAAAATCTTCACTCTCTCTCTCTATATATATATATATATTCACTCGTTTTAAATAATGCAAGCTGCACTTCTCATTTTCTTTTCCCCCAACCATTTTCCTAGGCACTTCGAATTCGTTCCCAATGCTCATATAATGACTAGTATGACTGCCGCCTTCAAGTTGCAAAAACTTCCCCATCTCTTATGCAAGATCGTGCTGCACATCTACCCTTTTTCTGTCTTTTGACATTATTATCATTATTATTTTATGCATGATTAATATTATTATTATTATTATTATTATTGTTGTTGTTGTTGTTGTTGTTGTTGTTGTTGTTTTATTTGGTCTTATTAAGTGCCCGGTGATTATCATCGCTTAATAAATCTACGCTTGGTCTGGCACAATGCCACAAGCAT
Source organism: Ascarosepion bandense (assembly GCA_037127315.1). Taxonomy (NCBI): domain Eukaryota; kingdom Metazoa; phylum Mollusca; class Cephalopoda; order Sepiida; family Sepiidae; genus Ascarosepion; species Ascarosepion bandense. The sequence goes on along the minus strand of JBBBDQ010001287.1, from coordinate 1,654,632 downwards.
GGATATCAATGGATATCTATCTCACTAACTCTATAATAATGGTCTACCAGAATAGGCTCCTTCACCATTACCAGATCCTTAGGTCTGTTGATTTTAACGACACGCCAGTCCTTGTTGGTTTATCTAATATAGGATTTTGTATGGGGCACCCAGTGAGGATCAAATTCTTCACTCAGTAGTAATTGGCAAATAAACAATATCATTAACAGCTGCCAACATTACTTTTGAAATTATTTTGTTTTGCTTAGGTCAGGCACAAAGACGCAAATATGGGGCTCCCAGTGAGAATCAAACTCCCTGCTCAGTAGTAATAGGTAATCAGCTCGTTAACCATTACCTAACGATGGTCAACGCGGAAGATCGGGTGAGAGCAAATTTCTTCAAAGCTCCAGGACCTTTCTCAGTATCTTTACAAGCCACATTATTATTATTATTATTATTATTATTATTATTATTATTATTATTATTATTATTGTTGTTGTTGTTTTTAAGGAGGGTTTCTTTAGAAGTTTTTTTTTTTTTTTTTTTTTTTTTTTCTGTTGGGCATTTCTAAATATCTCCGCCGTATTGAGCATCAGAGTACTGTTAATCTTAAACGTCTTTCTACTTTTCTGGAAGTTCCTGTTCGTTCCCCACTTTTCGTGGGGTTTTCGTGGAACAGCTTATTAGACAGGTTTTTAGTACGGTTCTTGATATCAATGTTCAAATTCTTTCCTGGGTGCTGGTATAGGCTAAAAATGATACCAAACTCCTTGAAGCTCCACAGTTTTAGCATTACCAGTGTTTTTGTTACCGTTGTTATTATTCTTTTTCGTCTTCTTCATCTAAACTTCCCATTATTATTATTATTATTATTATTATTATTATTGGTAGTATTAGTAGTTATAGTAGTTTCACTATTTCTACTGTTATCAAAATTTTCCCGTCTGACCGTCTCTTGTCTTGTCTGCGTCACGTCTTTTCTAATATTATTGTCTTTCGTCGTCTTCTCGTTGATTTTCCCTCTACTCTTTCTCATCGATCCTACTATGACTACTATTTTCTACAACTATAATTACTACTACTGCTACAATTACTACTACTACTACTACTACTACTATCTTCACACCAAGGGTGTCGTCTTTCTTCGTCGTCTTTCTCCTGACAACGTTGGTCTTCTCGTTCTACGTTTTTTTGTTTTATTCTTTTCCTTTTTGGACATCTTCGTTTTTTTTGTTTTTTTTTTTTGGTGCTATCAACTTTTTTCTTTTTTCTCTCTTTTTAAGCCTTAACAATAACCGTATCTAGTGACCCCTCTATCATGAGTGACTCTCGGGCCTTGTAGCTGATAAACGATATTAAAAGGAAATATTATGATTCGCCTTCTTCGCCGTTTTCTTTTACATCTTTTTTCTTCTCGCACTTTTTATTGAATAAGAAGAGGGGCGTTAACAAAGTGACGCTGGGGTACATTCTTCTTTCAATTATTATTATTATTATTATTATTATTATTATCCTTTCTCGCCGTCTTCTTCTTGGCTACCTTCTTTTTTTCCTTCCACATCACCTTTCTCTTCTTACTGTTATTGTTGTTTTTGTTGTCGTCCTTTCTTCGTCGTCATTTTTTTATGTCTACCTGCGTCAAACAGTTTTAATTTCGCAGTTACCTTCTAAGAGACACTCACCTTCTTCTTCTTCACTTTCTTTTTTTCATTTCTTGCTTTCTTTCTTTCTTTTTCTCTTCTTCATTTTCCTTCCTCTTCTTTGCTTTCTTCTTTCGTGATATTCCTTCTTTCTTCTTCGCTTCCCTTCTTCGTCACGTTTTCTTCTTCTCCTCCTCTTCCCTTTTTCATTTTTCTTCTTCACTTTCTTTTCATTTCTTTCTTTCTTTCTTTCTGCTTCTTCTTCTTCTTCTTTTTCTTCTTCTATCATTTTTATTGCCTGTATTAAGTGCAGTAACAGTTTATTTGTTTTCCCCGTCGCTGCCGACTTCATTATATTTAAAGTCATTTCAGATGCATTTTTTAATTCAACAACAATGAAATCAACAGTCTTTAATAATAATAATAATAATAATAATACTAGTAATAATAATAATAATAATAATAATAATAATAATAAACACAAATAAATAAATAAATAAATACTATTAGAAATATTCCGAATTTATATCCAGAAACTTACTCGATCCGAACACGGAATCGTCTCAACAACCAATAATAACCTAATACAACTGTATTATTATTATTATTATTATTATTATTATTATTGAGAAAGCTGTAAACTAGAATCGGTATAGATGGGGGTCGGGTTGGGTGGGTGGTAACCTGGTGCCAAGCAAACAAATATCGCTGGCGGTGTTGAGGTATTAAGAGGCGTGTATAGTTTAGCTTTTTCATCATTCCTCCAGCAACTACCTTCCCGTTCGTACGGCCTTTGCTTCTTGCCGTCTAAGCCTTACAATACAGATCACTGTGACTGGGAAAATTCGTTGCTAATAAGGTCTCTTCTTTCGCTCTTCCGATTTGCATTTGAAAGAATTACACACACACATACACACACACACACACACACGCACATAAATACACATAACTAGAAATATAAACACACATAGATACGCAAACAAAAGCAAACAAACAATTATATACTATGGTTTACTGAAGGGCTTTGGGATCGGACAATTACTGATCAAGACGACACACCAAGAGACGATATATTTTAATTCAATCTTCTTTTAAGCGTGTTCACACACACATAAACCATATCAAAAAAGAAATATATCACCAATATTATTATTGTTTTAAAACAATTTCGAAACATATTCAATTTTACAAGTCTTTTTTCCCATCGAGAAATATATTTTTAACCATTTTGACATTCGGCGACTAAACTGGTGACTCCGAATTATTTCGTCAATTAAATATTTGTATACATTTACAAACGAATACATACATAGTTATACTTTTTCTTTTTTTTTTTAATTTTATTTACAACATCGAAATGCGAACAGACATTGATATATAAACAAATATCGGAAATTCACTTTTTGTTTATAACCGACGTGGATACGGAAAGAGACAGCAATATTTTCAGAGGAAGACGATTTCCCTCTTAGAAAATCGTAAATTGACATTATCGTGTCTTTGGTAGGTAAAAATTAATTTATCTTTATATTTAAAATTATTACTATTATTTTTGCTTTCTTGGGGTCTTGTCATGCATGTATTGTTTGTTTGTTTTTTTTTAAATGATTCGTTAATTCTTCAAGAGGAGATATCTTGTTTTTTGTTGTGTTTGTTTTGTCTATTTTTTTCTTCTTTCCTTTAAGAACCCCGTCGGAATTACAGTGGTGGCAACCAACTTTTGACACCTTGTTCGTTGAAGTAACTTTTCATATTCAAATATATATATATATATATATATATATATATATATATATATATATATATTTGAATATCCATTTTGTTACTGAATCTCCATATTCCTTCAAAAATGTATTGAGCACTTTCTAATACAGCTGTTTACTGGTCTAATTTAATTTAAATTTGACATATAACCTTTCAGTATATATATATATATATATATATATATATATATATATATATATATATATATATATATATACTTGGGCACCAACCTTTGTTTCAAACATTTTTCGCTGAATATGGCCGAAAATGATCATATATATATATATATATATATATATATATATATATATATATATATATATAATCTTGTGTAGATCGGTGAAAAATATTCCATTTCATGTTTATAAATTGTTCGAGTTAACTATTGCGAGAGTGAACGCGGGCGTATCACTTGCTCTCTGTGAGTGGCAAACTGGAGAGATTTCTGGTTAAAATGAGATGACGACAATGATGATGACAGCAACATCGGGTGAATGAGAGAATCAAAAGACGAAGAAGAAGGAGTAGAAAGAGAGAGTGTGCTTGAGAGACAGATTGAGAAGGAAGGAAGGAAGATATAGAGAGATGACAGAGAGAGAAAGAGAGAGAGAGAGAGAGATGAGGTAGATGAATTAAAGAAACAAAAGAAATAAAAATAAACAGAAATCAAAAGAGAGAGAGAGAAAAGTGGAGAGTGAGTGTGAGGGGACAAAGAGTGGAGAACATTACAAAACGAGTGACGAGCGATTTAAAACACCAAAATAGTGAGTTGGTGGAAGTGGGGGGGGTAGGCTTTTAGAAGTCACACGAGCTGAAGCTAGTGGGGTCTATTCATACACAATCACACACGCACGTACGCACGCACCAACGCGCGCAAGCAAACACATAAGCTGTTATAGATATATTCATATATGCACTCGTGAAGGCACATACACTTATTCACAAATACACACTACCTCTAAACACACACACACAAACACAAAAACAAACGCGCACACAAACATATATATATATTAGTCTGTCGTAAGAAAACGGTTAGAATACTAATGGAACAAGCCCCACAGGTAAAACATACTTCACACTAGCTGCCTGATTATTTAATCCAGTATATGAGCAAGGAAAATTCATTCATTCATCTATCTATCTATCTATCTATCTATCTATCTATCTATCTATCTATCTATGTCAGACCATTCATATCTATCTATCTATCTATCTATCTATCTATCTATCAGATAGATAGATGGATGAATGAATTTTATCTATCTATCTATCTATCTATCTATCTATCTATCTATCTATCTATCAGATAGATAGATGGATGAATGAATTTTATCTATCTATCTATCTATCTATCTATCTATCTATCTATCTATCTATCTATCTATCCGTACCAGAAAACAATTTTTACCCTCCCACAGCAGAGTTCGATCCTTTATATCATATTCAATATGAAAATTTTGTGTCTGGTCTATTCGCTTAAATATCCTCATACGTAAAGAGATACCAATCAGGAAAACAGTTGAATATATATATATATATATATATATATATATATATATATATAGAGAGAGAGAGAGAGAGAGAGAGAGAGAGAGAGAGACGAAAGAGAAACAGAGTGAGAGAGGAAATAATGAAAAATAAAAACTAAATGTGAAAGTGAAAATGTCTTTCTGAAGTAATGTCTTTTTGAATGAAATTCAAGAAAGATTAACAGTCGAATGACAGATTGTATGAAGAAGTGTTCAAGAAAAAGAAAATTTTGAAAATATATAATGAAGAAAAAATTCAAAGTATGCGAAAAAACGAAGGAGCAATAAAGAAAGAAACAAGTTGGAGAGATAATATTTAAACATTTTTCTTTTAATTGGAATCTCCATGTGTGGGTTAGTGGAAAGAAAGAAAGAAAGAAAGAAAGAAAGAAAGAAATTCGCAGATCAGGAAAGTTTAAAATAAACAAACAGATAAAACTTTGTAAAAGAAAAAAATGTTTTTAATATAACAAATATTTTTCAATAAGAAAAAAAAAGGTAAAAATGAAAGACATTAAAAAAATAATTAGATAAAAGGAAGAAAAGAATAAATGATGAAAGAGAAAGGAAATGAAACAATGAAAACAAACGAAAAAAAGAATCAAGTGAAATGTTTTGCAAAGCGAAGAAAATTAAGAAAAATGACGGAGATGAACAAAAGAGGAGACAAAAAGAAGAAAAAGAAAAAGAGGAGGAAAAAGTAAAAGAAGAAAAAGAAAAAGAAAGAAAAAACAACAAGATAATAAATAAATATGAAAACATCTTTAATGGTTAAATTTACGATATTAAATGAATGCTTTGTGGTACAGTGGATATCGGCTCGGAACGAGAAACCGGGGAGCCGAGTTCGAATTCCAGTTGAATCCATTATATTCACTTACGCGCAAATACCCTTGGGAAAGGTATAAATTCGTTTCTTCCTCTAAGTTATGGGTTAAATAGCAGGACAGATTGGCTTCTATAGCCTTGGTCGGCAACCAGTCTATCGCAGAAAGCAATGGCAACCAGTCTACCGCAGAAAGCAATGGCAACCTACTGCGGGATAATCTTCTGCCCAGTCAGTTATGTCTCTTTCGAGACATGATCGCCCAAGTGTGTATCACGTATGGCACTTGACTGACTTTAGCGCTGAAGACTTGTTGTTACTTTATACCCAGATGCTACACGGGTGACAATTAGTAAAACAATTTTGACAAAAGACACCGTATGAAATATAAGTATATTTTAAAATCATCTTTTCACTTGATCTAATGTCAGCGCCAGACAAGACGAGGGGTGAAAACTTAACAACACAACAACAACACAACAACAACAACAATAATAATAATGAAAATGAAAGAGAATTCCGAAAAGGGTTGGCGTCAGGAGGAATGCGTAAGCGGACCTTCCTTCAAAGACGGAGACAAGGAAAAATACTTACATTAAAAAAATCCATTTAATTTTTTGACAGTGTCTGTCGTTCAGTCTGAGATTAAGAGAGAATCTATCTATCTATCTATCTATCTATCTATCTATCTATCTATCTATCTTAAACTCTTCATATCTATCTATCTATCTATCTATCTATCTATCTATCTATATTAGTCTGTTCATATCTATCTATCTATCTATCTATCTATATTAGTCTGTTCATATCTATCTATCTATCTATCTATCTATCTATCTATCTATCTATGTCTGTTCATATCTATCTATCTATCTATCTATCTATCTATCTATCATCAAATATATATTTATATTTATACACACTAACAAATATATATATATATATATATATATATATATAAGTAAATGCTTGAACACTGGGCTTTAATCTACGTGTTTTTACTTTCTTATGATATATATAAATATATATCTATCTATATAAATATGTGTGTGTGTTCTCAAATTCAGCTTTATCATATTGTATTTGACCCTATTGTTTGATCTTCATTGAACAAGCTATCTATCTATCTATCTATCTATCTATCTATCTATCTATCTATCTATTTCACTGATCATATCTATCTATCTATCTATCTATCTATCTATCTAAATGCGTATCTATTAAGGTATGCATTCGTATCATTCTAATTTGTTCATTCGACATAGAAATAAGACACACAGACAAGCACAAATAAGCCAATACAAAAATTCACACATACACACACACACACACACTCATATATATTCATTTATTTTCTTCATAAACTATAACAAATTTACTAAACTGACAGATTTTCATCTATATATATATATATATATATATATATATATATATATATATATATATTGCGTGTGTGTGTTATTTTATTAAACTTAATTTTGGTGCGAGGCCACGAACATGTGTCATGCAATTTTCGAAATCATTTGCTGGCCGTTACACATGGGAGCAGTCAAAACACGCACACATTTCCCTATATATATATATCTTTCCCTCTCTCTGTCTCTCTCTGTCTCTCTGTATATATATATATAAGTGTGTGTGCGACTGTGTGTGTGTGCGTGCTTGTGTATGTCTTTGTGTGCGTGTGTGTATATTTGTATCTACATGTAGACCCTCCACGCTTATGTACATTTTACTTTTTTCAGAGTCAATATATATCGCCACACACACACAGCGCACACACACACACACACACACACACACACACATATATATATATATTTGCAAATAAAACAAAACTTTTAATGAAAAATCAGCGAGAACTTATTCAAGTTCTTAATATATATATATATATATATATATATATATATATATATATACGTCATCCACATACAAGCCTGTTTTGCTGTCTCACGGCTCAACAGTGTGACTAGACATCCAGTTGCTTTTGGCCGGGATCGAAACTCGAATAGATAGATAGATAGATAGATAGATAGATAGATAGATAGATAGATAGATCGAAATACACTGCTACGACTACTATTACTACTACTACTACTCCTGCTAATAATAATAATAATAATAATAAATTGACTTTTTTTCCCTTTCCTTTTGATGTTATTACCACTTACACTCACTGTGCGCTATTATCTATCAGTCTCTCTCTCTCTCTTTCTCTCTCTCTCTCTCTCTCTCTCTATATATATATATATATATATATATATATAGCATAGATGTGTACGTCTGTACGTGCGTGTGTTAATACAATTGTATGCCCCTGTGCAAGATTATTGGTTATTGATGCAAATATGTGCATGCATCAATAACCCACGGCTGGGAACCGAACCTGCTTCATTAGTCGTTTTTAATGTATTGTCTGTAAGAGCCGCTCGTTAAGCAGTACTCCACAACAAGACGCCTAAACAATTTTAAAACCATAAAGAAAAACATATAAGCATATGCAACGCACACATTTGCGCACATATGATGGCTATCTGGCGTATACAGATACCTGTACACATCCTTCTAAAAGAATTTGGCATAATAGACCTCTTTATACACTTACATGCATATTAATTTACTTATCAATGGCTTTGTTTCTTACGTTCATGTAAATGCCCGCCTTGCTCTCCTTGCTCTCCTTCTCTCAATACGTTTAATCTCATTTCTTTCTGTCTTTCTCTCTTTTCGAATCAGTCCTCCTATTCCCCCCACCACAACATCATGCACACCTTGCTCGCTTTTCTCTAAGTTGCAACCAATTTTCCAAGACCTCCCAGTTTTGTTCCTAACTCCTCCCTCGCCCTGAAGTACCTCATTGCCGACTAACCCTCATTCCTACTCCTCTCTACTTAACTGCTATTCCAGCACCAATGACTCCCCCCACCGACATTACTTTGAATTTTTAGCCCTTACAGATATCCCCCCGTTTCTCTCTCTCTCTCGAGCACTCTTTTTAACTCTCTCTCTCTCTCGCTTTCTCACTGTCGCTTTCGTTTCTTGAAATGCTTTAGAGAGATATTCAAACTGTTTTCTGAGTATATATCTTGAGGATTTGCAGATCCGTACAAGAACAATAAAATGTAATATTTTAAGTTTTCGTTGTGTTTCTTTGGGGGAGGGGGATATTAATGAATCCGACTAAATTAATTAGTATATATAGTCTTTTCGATATCACCTATTTTTTTTTACCAAATTTACTATTATTATTATTACTATTAATATTACTATTATTATTTTTATTATTATGTTAATTTAATTTTTATGTATTCTTGTTATATTTTTTCTACTGTTTTGTTTTGTTTATTTTTTTTATGTGTCTTTTTGACGCCCCAACGTCCTCCCCCCTCAACATCATCAGAATCATTGTGGTGGGGGTAAAATCGTTCACTTTCGCAGTATAAATACACGCAATTCTGCTGCTGGCTAAAGATTCGGCTTGCCTTGCCTTTCTTTAACATAGCCTCGCCTTAAAATTCACCTCTGCCTACCTCTTGTCATCCCTCTCTCTTAGTCTCACTCTCTCTCTTTTTCTTTTTTTTTGTTTTTATTTTGTTTGCCCTCGTCTGACTACCAACCCATTCAAACCAAATCGCGCGAAAGAAAAACCTAACCAAGGCTAAAGAAATTGACAGATCGAAGGACCTACTGAGTGCAAGCTTAGAAAACAGCAGGTACTCAAACGATATTTAATTCTATCTACACAAAATCAACCACTTCACAACACGTTCAAACACTTCTCGTCTATTTTTTATATTTCTGGGATTTTCATCCCCTTGGTCCTCATTTTGTGGTTAAAAAAAAAAAAAGAAAAAGAGAAGCTAAAACTAAGGAAAAGAAAGAGAAATCACACACGTTGGATTTTATTGGCGTCAAAATTATTATTTTAAAAAAATATCAGATTTTCTTGCTCTGTAAAAGAAAACCAGAAAAAAAAAAATAACGAAAAAAAAAAAGATTTACTAAAAAAAAACAAAAACAAACAAAAGAAAAAGATTGTGTATTCATGTTTGGGTGATAGCGACTAAGAAAAAGAAAAAAAAAACAGATCGGATTGATAATAATTTGTTTCATCAACCACAAATTTAGACGATAAAATTTATTTGTAAAAATTAAACGCTCTCCCACCCAAGAAACCGGAGACAATTTTTGCGACACGAACAAGACAATCAAAGGGTCGTTTCATATTGGTGGTGTTACTGAACACTGCCGATGATATATGGTAGATATTACAAATAATCATTTATTTATTTTTTTATGATTTAATCTTTCTACATTATGTTTATTGATATTTTAAAATATTGGTTTCTCGATTGTTTTTAGTGATTTCTGTTATTTTGAATTTCAAACCGGTGAAATAATTTTGTATATATTATTCTGTAACGTCGTCTGTTGTTTTTTGTTTTTTATTTCACTTTTATAATTATTTCGGCGCTTAACAGCATCCATACAACAAATCAACTGAACGTTAACTCCCTGATGAGATAAAGGATTTTTCTAGATTTGACACCATTTCGTAGGCAATGTTTAGCAGACCTTCACATAGTTTCTATTTAACCTGTTGAAGGGATTAAAAAAAACAAAAAAGAAATCGGAATATATATAATAAAAGCAAGTGATGCAGTCAGTGTAAATACTATATTAAAAAGATAACAACAATGTAGATGCTCGTTTTGAAAATGTTTGTAAAATCATTATATGTTATTTAAGAAACACACATGATATTTAATGGTGAAATTTTTAAAAAGCAAAACAGAATGAATGAATCAAGAAAGAGTAAGTGAAAAAAAATAGATACAAATCAGATACCTTTATTTTAAGTTTTTTTTTTTAATTTTATACCAGGAAGGAAAAAAAAAACAAATGGAAAAAAATTAAAAAATTGTCCAGACAATATACGCAAAAAAAAAAAAAAAAAATTCAATCACGAAGAAAAAACAAATGAATAAAGAAATTATTTAAGGAAATGAGCAAAAAAAAAAAAAAATGATATTAATGATTTTTAAGGATTAAGAGTTTAATTTTAAATTAGTTAGAACTTTAATTAAAAGATAAAAAAAAATTAAAATTAAAATAAAATATAAAAATTATTCAATCACGAAGAAAAATAATGAATAAAGAAATTATTTAAGGAAATGAACAACAACAAAAAAATATTGATATTAATTATTTTTAAGGATTAAGTGTTTAATTTTAAATTAGTTAGACCTTTAATTAAAAGATTAAAAAATTAGTTAGACCTTTAATTAAAAGATTTTAAAAAATCGATTACAAGTATATGTGTGTGTTATACTAGCATAATACCGCTCACGGTCATATACTGAATCACCGAAGTTAAGCAACGTCGAGCCTGGTCATTTCCTAGATGGGTAACCGCTTAGGGGGTACCACATGCTGTAAGCTTGGATCTGTCGGTGGTGTAATGGATAACAGCTCAAGATGAGAAATTAGGGAGCAGAGTTCCAATTCGAGCTCGGGTTTGTTAGATTTACTTAGTAATCCTTTGAGCGATCCTTTGCGCCCCCTCACCAAAACGCGGTAGGTTAATAGCACTATCCCTCCCAATAAACCTAGGATTTCACAGACCGAGAAGAAGAAGAATAAAAGAAGCATCAGTCAGTTAAGTGCCATACGTGAAACACGCCTGGGCGATCATGTCTCGAAAGAGACATGACTGACTTGGCAGAAGATTATCCCGCAGTAGGTTGCCATTGCTTTCTGCGGTAGATTGGCTGCCGACCAAGTCTATAGAACCCAATCTGTCCTGCTATTTAACCCATAACTGGAGGGAAGAGATGGATTAATACCTATCTCAAGGGTATTTACGCGTCAGAGAATGTAATGAATTCAACTGGAATTCGAACTCGGCTCCCGCCGATTTCTGCACCACAACGCATACCCCTAAAAAGAGATGGGTTATTTATAGTCGTTTCTTCGGCTTGGGACTGGAGTACCTCTGCACTTTCTTAACAATCAATACTCCATGATGCTCCAACTAATACCAGCAGAGTATATGATCGCGCTGCTTCCGATCAAGTAATCGATCTGCAACATATTACTTGGGATCAGAGTAATAAATGTGCGCTCTGCCTACTCCCAAAGTCTACTTCCCCGATCTTCTTCTTATGTGTACTCTGCCTACGATCAAAGACTAGTTCACCGATCCTCTTCCTAGGATGAGCCTAATAGTATATGTGTACACTGATTATAATCAAAGATTCAGTCCCCGACCTTCTACCTAGGGTTAGCCGATAAAATGTGCGCTCTGGCTACAGTCAAAACCTCGGTCGTCTGCCGACTTTCGGTGTACGCATTTACACGCTCTGTGCAAATTCATATTAACAACCGACGTTTAACCAGCAGTTTAAGCAGTTGAACACTGGAGTAATGGACATGACAGTGATCTGCTTACCACCAGTTTCGACGTCCGAATCAGGTTTGGATGCACGAGATTATTTTGTATATTTGATTTCATTTGACAAGGGATGTGCGTGGGTGGTGCAGTGGATATCGGCTTGGAACGAGAAATAGGAGAACCAAGTTCGAAATCCACTTGAAGTCGTTGCATTCACTTACAATTGGGAATTGTATTAATCTATCTCTTCTCTCTAGCTATGGGTCAAATAACAAGACAGGTTGGGTTCTGTAGCCTTGGTTGGCAACCAGTCTACAGCAGAAAGTAATGGCAACTTACTACGAGAAAAAATCTTCTGCCCAGTCAGTCATGTCTTTTACGAGACATGATCGCCGAAGCGTGTATCAAGTATGGCACTTGACTGACTGTGATAAGATGAATAAACAGTGTGAACCGCAAACTCATATATATATATATATATATATATATATATATATATATATATATATATATATATATACTAGCAGTTTAGCCCAGTTTCACAGGAGTATTTTAAGGGATAATAAGAATAAAAAAACTTATGATGAATGGCAAATATTTACACAACGTCCACCCTCGTCACTTTTATAGATAATCTAGAATTAGGGTGGGAGGGGGAAGGTTAACATATTAGGATAGATAATATAAAGTGAGGTGATCGATTCTATATTATAATCACTATATAAACTGATCCCTGACTTTGTGGGGTGATATATATTTTTCTACCCCTAATTTTGGCTTTCTAAAAAATTTCAAGGTGTCGTTAGCGTTCTAAAATTTTGATTTACATCTGAGCGCAACTCCCGTCGAGCTAGATTGCAAAATGCAGACGCTAAGTCGAATCCACCAAACAAATACTTACACAACGTCCACCCTCGTCATTTATATATATATATAAGTGACAGTATGAATAAATGGAATAAAATCCACAGTTCCCAGCATTTACTATTTAAAAGTGCTCAATAAAAAAATACAATTGAGTAATATATTATTGACCAATAGAAAGTAAAGTCTCCGCTGAAAAATTGAGACTTACCCACTTACCCATTTAATTCTGTCCTTATGCCCCCCGCGCTTAACTGTCGGGAAAAGGGTAACGAATTACTTTAACATTTCCATAAGAATCATTCCTATCGTCTGACGAATTACAATTTATAATATGAAAAGCTTTGTGTAGCGATGTAAAATGTTTTTTTTTTAATTAAAACCACTTACGATAAAATATATTACAATATCGTTCATTCAGCAATGAATTAGAACACTCTCAGCTATTGGGCGTGTATAATAATAATATACACGCTAAAAAGTCTGCCTACTTCTACCGAGCGGCCGTAGCTCAGAGGTGGAATCGCCGACTGACGCCAATTCGGTTGGGTTTCAATCCTGGGTAAAAGGCAATCGGCTGTCTGACCGTACCGATGAGCTGTGATAGCAAATCTGTCTGTTGATGCCTATATATATATATATATATCGATTAAGAAGCAACACCCTATTTTTATATGAGTGGTCAGCCAGGAGTTCTAACACTCTTTGACTTTTTTCTTTGGGTTTGGTTAAAGTGGCAAACCAAACCAATATTTTTTTAAAAAAACTTGAAGAGTATATACAGGAAGTTATGCTTAGCATACCACAAGAGTTCCTTGTAAGATCAGTTGATGCGATTATTGGGCCGTTCGAGAAACTGCTAGAAAGAAATAATGCACATGCTGAATTTTAAATAAAACTTCATGCTAAACACTTTCTTCTCATACGCATATATATATATATATATATATTTCTCGCTAAAGTTTAAGTAAACAAAAAACACCCTAACAACGAAACCCCCAAAAAAACACAAAAAATACACACAACCAACCCTATAAATAAACAGAAAAAGAAAACAAACCCTATACAATACCAACAAAAATAATGCAGTTGCAGCTGAATAGTAGATAAATAAATAAAAATATCGACACGATAAAAAACAAAAAATAATAAAACAAAAAAAGCACACACCCCAATACAAAATAACATAAATTAAATTAAGAAGAAACTAACCCCAAAACAAAACAACACCTACCAACCCCTAAACCAAATAACAACACGCAAGGCACCAGCAGCCTAAACCCTCTCAAGATAAATTGATTAACCTATCCTGAAGTCAGCCACAAACAAACACTTAACTCTAAGACCTTAAAAAGGTCAACAGAACTCAAAATACAGACCAACCCCTCTAACACCCCACCCAAAAAAAAACAAAAAAAACGAATCCAACACAAATAAACGGGCTTTTCAACTAGATAATTCTCATTTCTAAAAAAACACCTGAAGAAGAAGCCAACAACATAATGGGCTGGCTTCGAAAACACGAAAATTTTTGATACTATGAATTTATAAAAACATTGTAGCAACCATTACACTATCTATCTATCTATCTATCTCTCTCTCTCTCTCTCTCTCTATATATATATATATA
>JBBBDQ010001287.1:1617500-1632500 GCA_037127315.1 Ascarosepion bandense | reverse complement strand
CTATCTATCTATCTATCTATCTATCTATCTATCTAAAGTCTGTTCATATCTATCTATCTATCTATCTATCTATCTATCTATCTATCTATCTATCTATCCATATCAAGTTTTATCTGTCTATCTATCTAAGTTTCCATATCTATCTATCTATCTATCTATCTATCTAAGTTTCCATATCTGTCTATCTATCTAAGTTTATCCATATCTATCTATCTATCTATCTATCTATCTATCTATCTATCTAAGTTTCCTATATCTATCTATCTATCTATCTAAGTTTCCATATCTGTCTATCTATCTATCTAAGTTTCCATTTATCTGTCTATCTATCTATCTAAGTTTCCATATCTGTCTATCTATCTATCTAAGTTTCCATATCTATCTATCTATCTATCTATCTATCTATCTATCTATCTATCTACTATCTCAGTGTGTTCCTCTTTATCTATCACACGTTTCCTTAATCATTCATGTTTCGAACTCAACTGTCAGTTCTCGAATTAAATTTGACTTAGGCGTTTTTAATATATTGTCATTTTCAAACTTATATATATATATATATATATATATATATATATCAGGGAAGTCACAGAAATTGACACTGCATAGCTATAGGCAGGTTCACGATTTCAATGATCACTAGATCACATATATATAAATAAAAAGAATATGTTTGTTTATTTCGTAAATTCATGCCACGTTTTCGATCCTTAATGGTAACCTACTGCGAGAAAATCTTCTCCCATAGGTCACTGGTGCTCCTGCCACAAGAATTTACTCGTGCAACCAGGCTGTCAACAAGGCCCCACCCTTTTACAGTTAAATCAACCAAATGCAGGTTACAGTTCTACTTCATCAGCTTCCTTTCTCCCTTTCCCGCCTGTGAAACTCCCTTCCATACACTTGCTTTCCTGACAGCTACAACCTCCAGGAATTTAAATGCAATGTCAATTCCCATCTCTTATCCACTTGACTTCAGTTCTTTCTACATCATCCTGTGTATCTTTTTATTTCCAATTGTCTTCACTCTTGTATCCACATACTTCTCTTGCCCTTTCTCTGACACACCCTGTTTCTGGTTCGTCTTTCTATTCACTCTTCTCCTGCCTTTTATTATCTTATGTACACCCCTGCGCATCAGTGGCGGTACCGCATTAAAAAAAATCTACCGACCCTAAAATCTTCTTTTAAAAAATATATGCAGGATTTAAACGTGCATTCCCTAGTGGGAATATCATTAGATCTTATATGCCATGACCACTCGGGACACGGTGTCTATAAATAACGTTTAAACAAATAAATTAATAAATAACTTATTAATCTCATTACATATATACCCCCCATATATATATATATATATATATATATATATATATATATATATATATATGATAAAATAAAGAACAAATAAGAAACGTATCTCAATCTAACATGTTTCACTTTTATTAAACCCTCTTCAGAAACTGAAAGAAAAATGAAAAAGCAAATATTATGTGTAAAATGAATTAATATACACTACCAGCCAAAATTATTAGCCAACCCCAGAATTTAAAAGAAATGATGTATTTCATATTATTTTTAGTATTTATTGCCAAGTGGATAATTCTAAATGAAAATAGAATGGTTCTTTTGTTAATACTGCACAATAACATGTGCATCAAATAACCTGTTCTGGTGCCCAGTTTTTGTGCTCTCTTCCCCATGCTAGTCTCTTTTTATTATTGGCTGGTCGAAGCAAATAATACAAAAAAAAAAAAAAAATTCTATTTTCATTTAGAATAATCCACTTGGCAATAAATACTAAAAAATAGTATGAAATACATCATTTTTTTAAGACACTGAGGTGGCCTAATAATTACGACCGGTAGGATATATATTTTTTTTATTTGTCACATGCTTTCTTGCCTCTAGAGATCAATATTCTTATTCAACTAGGCAAGTAAAAATATTGTTTATAAAATGTGCTGTTTTACATTGCCTTGTCTCACTAATTAGAATGACGTGCACTCAACTCTCATTGGATATTTTTGAGTAATTTTTATTTTATTTGTTGTTGCTTGTGTTGTTGTTCGTCTTTTGTGTGCCATGTTCTTTCAGGATGCTGGCATTCATGGCTCTCCACAATTTATTTTCCATCATGACTTTTGTCTTTTTACCCTCTCTTCCAATTTCTGCTCGGCCATCCATTGGCTGAAGCTCAACAGGTAGGTTGTGCGTTGTTTTCATTTTAGATCTCTTACTTTTAAGTTGTCTTCTGACTATCAAATTTTCCAGAGCGTCTTTTCTCATTATGTGCTACCGACATTTCAATGACCGCTATTGATGTGAAGTAAATGTGACCTTTTTGTCTCTAAAAAAAATATTTATATATTTTCTGCATCTTCAAAGGTTATTTTCTGGCTACCCATTTCGAATGACGCCTTGTTTTTTTTAAACAACTTTAATTATGTCTACCACTCTGGACGTTTAACAATACTTACTGTGTTAGAAACACGAACAAGCCTAAAATCAAGACATGTTTATCTACAGAATAGCCTTTGGCACAATAGAAAATAATTTCAGATAAAATAATTCGTCTAATTTATTTGAATATATATATATATATATATATGCTAATTTTCATTACTATTATAATTGGATACTGCAACTTGATAGTTATAAAGTTTCGGTGTTGAAGCACCATCATCAACCAGAAAATGCTTTACTTCTGTATTGACCATTTTTAAAGTAAATATTTAACTGTGGTATATACTTCCATTAATAACCATTACTCATATATATATATATATATATATATATATATATATATGTTTATTTAAAAAAAAGCAGATTTTTCAGTCAGTCAGTTAAGTGGCATACGTGATACACGTTTGGGCAATCATATCTTTTTCG
This sequence comes from Ascarosepion bandense, assembly GCA_037127315.1. Taxonomy (NCBI): domain Eukaryota; kingdom Metazoa; phylum Mollusca; class Cephalopoda; order Sepiida; family Sepiidae; genus Ascarosepion; species Ascarosepion bandense. The sequence goes on along the minus strand of JBBBDQ010001287.1, from coordinate 1,629,608 downwards.
AGATATGACTGACTGGATAGAAGATCTTCCTGCAGCAGGTGGTTATTGGTTTCTGCGGTAGACTGATTGCCAACCAAGGCTATTGAACCGAATCTGTCTTGTTATTTAACCCATAAATGGAAGGAAGCGACGGATTAATATATCTCCACAGGGTATCTGCGCGTAAGTGAATACTTTCGAATTCAACTGCTATTCAAACGCGGCAGTCCGTTTTCTTGTTCCTAGCCACTGCACCACAAACAACTGATTACTGAATAGAAAAAGCATATTCCTTGTCGACACGTTCGATTTTTTTACTCCTTTCATCGCTTATCTTTAACCTCAAATTATATATTTTCTCCACTCCATTAGTTTTTGTGAAGCGTCCTTGAAAATAGAAAATTAATATCCGATGAAAATTAAGTTTCAATGCGTGAGGAGGCCATCAAATTAGATTCATACAAGAACCCATGTTTTGTGACATATTCCTTTTTAGGATCCATCAGTGTCCAGTCGTTCGATCTTTCATTCGTTTCTTTGTTGATCACTAACCCCAAATTCAAACACTAACATTCTCACGGTATCTATCATGACTCACAATTGGCAAGATAAAAATTTTCCTACTTCCTGACACCCAGCTAAGTCACTGTTTTCTTGTCTTCCTTCCTTCCTTCTTTCCTTCCTTCCTTCGCTATTTTTTAATTACTGCTTCTTTATTTTAGGTTCGTTTCTTTGATTTAAGTTTTTATACGTATTTGATATATAACTACACACACACACACACACACACACATATATATATATATATATATATATACATATCTCTCTCTCTCTCTCTCTCTCTATATATATATATATATATATATATATATGTTTCATTGACAATGACAATGTATTATCATTAAGTTTTTTTTATAAAATTTTTACATGTGTTCGTTAAATTTTTTTCGAGAAGATTGACCTTACACCTTTCCCCACAACATTCCCATACGATCTCATTTAAGCAGACATCGAAATCTTTGAGCCACTTAAGCTTTGAAAAGAAAAGAATTATAAGAACACATGGAAAATTATGTAAAAACTAAATGATAATGCCTTGTTTGTCATTTTTAATTAGACCTATATCAAAGAAAGGTTATTGTCGAAATACACAATACACACACACACACACACACACACACACACACACACATATATATATATACTAGCAGTATAGCCCGGCGTTGCTCGGGTGTAATGAAAGCTTTAAAACTAATCGATGGTCCTGAAGCTCAGACTCTTTGGACGTTGGCACGAAAGACTAAAAAGCAAAAGTTGTTTCAAGTTAAAGCGAAACCGTAGACTGAAAGAAAAATGAATGGAAGTAAGTAATATTTTCATTTCCTGGTATCGATATCAAATAAGTTTTCTCGTAGTAAACTGAAATTTTGAAGGCTAAATAAGTCCTCTGTGTAAATGGTATCATGGTTGAGACTAAGAACTACAATTATACCTACTTAGAGCCAAACCCGAAGTAAAAACTAAAATAAAAGGGATGAAAAAATACAGAAATACAGGCAGATAAACAGACACACACACACACACACACACACACACACTCGCACACACACACACACACATCTTGCCTGATATATATATATATATATATATATATATATATATATATATATATATATACGATTTTCTGCACTATTGTAAGAACTGCAACCTTGAAACTTCTGAATATCGTTTCTTATGTCTTTGTCTATGAGTGTATCAAATTTGATTAAAATCGGATTACTCCTCTTATAACCCGATTTTTTCGATTATCGATTTTCAATGTTTATCGGGGGTACCTCAACATAAAACCTAGCTAAGAACACTTGCAGACGCTTATAGTACAACTGTGTAAATTTTCAAGAAAATTGGTTCAGCCGTTCCTGAGTCTATAGGTAACGGACAAAACACACACACACACACACACACACACACACACACACACACACACACACACAAAGTTCCATTTATAAACAAGTTTATATATATATATATATATATATATATATATATATGAAGCAATGTTTGCAGGGTTATTAAAAATATTTCTTTTTTAATAACCTTATATATATAATAGGGTTATTAAAAAGGAATACGCATGTTTTCAGAAAAAATTAATAAAAGTATTGCAAAGAGACAGAAAAAAACATTTAACACATTACCGAATTAGACATGTTTCAAACTAAATAATTTTAAGGTTGTTCAACTTCTATGCACTTTATATGATCAACAGGCATTGTACGACAAATATCGAAACAGCACTCTACCTTTTACCACACTCGAATCAATCATCTGTGGATATTGATTTCAAAGCTTCACCAATTCGAGGTCTTAGATCTTCAGGAGTAACCGGCATAAGTAAAACTTATTGCTTTTTTTTAATCGTTTCATCCCAAGCAAGTGGTGCTGGGGGCTACATAAGAGTAAAAGTTTAGATTGGAAATGAGTGAAGAGAAAGACGAACCAGTTACAGGGGATGTCATAGAAAAGGCAAGAGAAGGATGGGAACACAGATGTGAAGACAGATTCGAAAATAGAGAGAAAGAAAAAGAATAAGATATACGGGCTGATGTAGAAAGGACTAGAGTCAAGTGAATAAGAGATGAGTATTGACATTGCATTTAAATTTCTGGAGGTTGTAACCGTCAGGAAAGCAAGTATATGGAAGGGAATTCCACAGATGGGAAGGGCGAGGAAAGAAGCTGCTGGAGTAGAATTGTCGGCTGCATTTAGTTGATCTATCTGTAAATGTGTGGGACCTTGTTGCTAGTCTGGTTGCACGAGTAAAGTCTTTTGGCAGGGGCACCAGTGACCTAAGTTGGACGGAGCAGAAGCCATGAAAATATTTGTAGAAGTGACAGAGGGAAGCCACATTCCACCGGTGAGAAAGTGGCTGGAGTCGAGCTGCCAAGTCGGGACCTATCAAACTACAGATTCTCCTTTGGAGCCTGTCGAGAACACTGAGATAAACAGCAGGGGTGCCTGACCATATATGACAGCAGGATTCTATGCACGGACTGATAGTTGATTTGTATATGTGCAATATGGATTCACTTTTTTTATATATAATTCTACATGTAAACATTTCTTGGAAGTAAGATCTGGTGACCTGGGAGGCTAAAGACGATGAACAAGAACTTTTTTATGTAAATTATTACAATTTCAATTCATACAAAATCTGGGAAAAAAACAGCATTTAAAGAAGGCTGAAAATAAATCTAATTAATTTTAATTTTAATAATTTTGAACCTTTTACCGTCCAGCAAAGCGTTGAATGCGTTCTTATCACTCATAGATTTCGTTTTTATTAAATTTTCGTAGTCTGCTCTTTCTTTTATAAAGATTTTGTATACATTGAAACAGATTGTTATCTGTGATTCCTTAAAATGGCCACTAATCGGGAGTCGAGACATCAGTGTCTGGACGTGATAAAAAACATCTGATGCAATCAAGGATGACACAGTATTTTTCAATGCCGAACGAATTTCATCATAAACCCCGAAAATAGATTCGTATGACTGCACACCACAGCAAATGCCCTAATCTGAGTAAAAATAGAAATTGATTACACCCTGTCACTACAGTGGATTTAAATCTGACCGTGAAAGATAGTAAATTAAAGCAGTGGTTTTAGTTAATCTGCACAAATTTTTTTTACAAATTAACCAATTATAAATTGAACTACAATTTGCAAAGCGTACCTTTGAAATCATAATCTTTGAATATTTTCCCATCCAGTAATGTGTTGCATGTTTTTCTACCTACAAACATTTGTTTTTAGTAAACTTTGGAAATCTGATTACTTTTCAAAAACCCTATATATATATTCATTTAATTTGCATATATATATATATATATATATATATATATATATATATATATATAAAAGAAATATATTTCTTAAATATTATAAAATATTATATTTTATAATATTATAAAATAGTTTAAATATTATGGAATATGATAAAATATTTTTTATGAAAGATATATATTATAAAAAATATATTTTATAAAAAACAAGAAAAAGCACACACCTCAATACAAAATAACATACATTAAATTAAGGTGAAACCAACCCCAAAACGAAACAACACCTACCAACCCCTAAACCAAATAACAACACGCTAGGCGCCAGCAGCATCAGCCCACTCGAGATTAATAGATTAACTTATCCTGAACTCTGCCAAAACAAACACTTAACCCTATGACCTGAAAAAATGTCAACCGAACTCAAAATACAGACCAACCCCTCTAACACCCAAAAATAACAAATCCAACACAAATAAACTGGCTTTTTCAACTAGATAATTCTCATTTCTAAAAAATTCACCTGAGGAAGAAGCCAAAAACATGATGAGCAGGCTTCGAAACATGAAAATTTTTTTGCGTAGTGATACTATGAATTTAAAAACATTGTAACAACCATTACAGTATATATATATATATATATATATATATATATATATATATATATATATATAAAAATTTAAAAGAAAGTTAGTCATCCATATACAAGCTTGTTTCACCGTATCACAACCCATCAGTGTGGCTAGACACATCCACTTACTTCTGGCCGGGATCGAAACTCAACTGATTTGGTGTCAGTCGGAATCGCTAGCCTCTAAGCTATAGGCGCATGGAATCAGTAAAAGGAAATTTTAACTTGTATATAAGGTGTATATACACGCCAGTCACCGAAAGAACTCAATTCATTTCTGAATTCATTTGCATAAATCCAGATAAAGAAGACCCAAGTTTTGAGTTTTTACGATTTTGAATTCCCTGGCATTGACTTTTTTATCTATATTTTTTGAAAAACAATAATGCTAGGGAGATATTCATTTGCATATATATATATATATATGGACAATTTGATAGATAGATAGATAGATAGATAGATAGATAGATACCAGGAGTCTGAGATAGACAGAGCTATATAAAAAGCATGAAATATATATATATAAACAATAATACAGAGGAAAGCTGTAAACAACCGCTCTCCCAAAAAAAAGTGCTCGATTCAAAGTTCAGTAAAGTGAAAGTAGAGGAAACATTTACTTAATCAAAGTAAGGTCCAGCACAAGACCACCTGGGTTTCTACCGTGAGGTATTCTTCAGGCACACTATGTAGCGAACAAGAGAGTTGATTTGTAAGCGCCTCTTAGATGTGGCAAAAGGCCGAATGTATATGGAGTATCAAGAGAAATCAGACTCACTACTCAGTTGTAGTTGGTTCTGTCGAGACAAGCTTGCTAACCATTGCACTACGTCAAGGCACGCAAATGGATTTTCTTAAAAGAGCAACCCAAAATGCCAAATACAGGGTGGGAAAATATTAAAATCAAGCAGGTACAAAAAGTTAAATACCTAAGAAGTGTTTTAACAGAAGATGGAAAGTGCGACATAGAGATCAAAATGCGAATTGGCATGGCGAAGGACGCGTTCCAGAAAAAAAACACAGGAAACTTTCACTAGAAACAAAGAAGAGAGTACTGGATTGCTATGTGATGTCAGTTCTTCAATATGGCCTGCGAATGTTGGACAATATCAACAAAGATGAAGAAAACACTTGAAGCAGCTGAAATCTGGTTCTACAGAAAGATGCTGCGGATATCGTGGACCCAGCATGTGAGCAATGATGAGGTGTTGAAAAGAATGGAAATGAAAAGGAAATTAATATTGAGTATCAGGAAGATACTTTTGAAGTTCCTGGGACATGCAATGAGGAAGGAGAGTTTGGAGAACCTGATACTAACAGGCCAGATAGAGGGAAAAAGAGACAGAGGAAAGCAGTGGATAACATATTTGAAGGGCCTGAGCAGGTGGATGACAGAACGGGGGTTGCGTGTTGTTACAGGAGAAAACGTGCTCAGAGGCCCCAGGGGTAGGGAGAGGTAGAAGGTCATGATCGCTTACGCCCTGAAAAGACAAGGCCCATAGAAGAAGAAGCTTAGATATATGGAGAACCTAGTGAGGAGAGAAAGACAGAGAGAGAATACGTTTCGTTAGAGTTAGTAACAGAGTTGATAGCAAACACAGAAAGGAAACTACAACAACTTCTGGAGAAGGTAGGGAAAGGAAAGCGAGAAGAAAGGACTAACATCAATTGCAAAATGCCAGAATGCATGGTTGTTAGCAAAAAGGCATGAGCCCAACATGCATGATTACACATTGGAGATAACGAAATCAAACAGATTTCTCGGATATATATGTATAAAAAGAGGGCTTAAAAATTTAGCACTCCCAGGACATGGTGAAGGTAAAAGAAACAAATAAAAGCAGCGATTAACCTAGTTAATGAGTTTGTGTGAATGTTTGATAGAATAGGGATTGGGAGAGAGAAAAAAGACAATCATTGCTAAGAGTTACAAGTGACGGGACGTTGTGGATAACCACATCCCGAAAAAGAATAAGACAATGTTACAATATAAGATATGCAGATGACATAGTGCTGATAGCAGACACGAAAAGGAAAATACAGGACCTCTTACAGAAGGTAGCAAAGGAAAACGAAAAGAAAGAATTAAATAGAAACTACAAGAAAACTGAATGCATGGTCATCAGCAAAAAGAGAAGCCCAGAATGCCACCTTCAGGTCAGGGATACTAAAATCAAGCAGGGGCAGAAATTTAAATACCTGAGAAGTCTTCTGATAGGGGACGGAAAGTGCGAAACTGAGATAGGGAGACTCATGCATGGCCAAGGACGTGTTTCAAAAGCTAAGTAGAGTATTAAGAGTCAGGAAGAAACAAAGATTAGAGTACAGTGAATGCTGGAAAATCTTCTCAAAGATGAAGGAGAGACATGAAGCATCAGAAATGTAGTTCTACAGAAGGATGCTGAGGATACCATGGGCCTATCATGTGAACAACCACAAGGTTTTGGAGAGGATGCAAATGAAAAGCAAACATAGTTAACATCAAGAAGAGACACTGAAGTTATATGGACACGTAATGAGGAAGGAGGGCTTGGAGAATCTAATACTTACAGTATGGATAAGAAAAAAGAGAGACAGGGGAAAGCAACGTGAGGCATACTTGATAGGCATAAGTAAGTGGCGCAGGGTTTGGGATAAATACCAAGGGAAAAAGTGTTAAGAGCGACAAGGGAGAGGGGTAAGTGGAGATTCATGATCACCTACGTTCTGAAAGGAAACAGCACACAAAAAAGGAATTTGGATGTAAAAAAAGTAGTAAAAGATTTTTCGTTTATCTACATTTTTTTAGAACTTGACCAAATCCAGAAGAAAGAAAGTTAGAATAATTTGAAAAGGAGGTGTAAATTTTAAGATAGGAAGTCTCAAGCATGTCCAAGGACGCATTTCAAAAGCTAAGCAGTGTATTGAGAGTCAGGAAGATTTAGCTGGAAACAAAGATTAGAGTTACAGTGAATTCTGTAAAATCTTCTCAAAGATGGAGAGACTTGAAGGAACAGAAATGTAGTTCCACAGAAGGATGATGAGAATACATTAGATCAAACATGTAAAGTTCCAAAAAACAATCGAACCAAAAAAGAACACTTTTACTTAGCATCAAGAGTTTATGGTATGTGTTTATACATGAGTTTATATGTCGGCATCAGTAGATTTTATACTTGAGACTACACATAGACAATATAATTTTAGGCGTAAGTGTATTAGTAGACATTCTTCTTCTTCTATGTGCCTTATCCTTTCAGGGCGTAGGCGATCATGGCCTTCCACGTCTCCCTATCCCTGGTGGCTCTGAGCAAACTTTCTCCTGTAACACCACGCAATTCCGGTTCGATCATCCACCTGCTCAGACCCTTCAAATATATCATCCGCTGCTTTCCCCTGTCTCATTTTCTTTCTATCTGACCTGTGTGTATCAGGTTCTGCAAGCCTTCCTTCCTCACTGCATGTCCAGGGAACTTTAGCTGTGTCTTCTCGATACTCAGTATTAATTTCCTTTTTGTTTCCAAAACTTCACCATTGCCAACATGCTAAATCCATGATATCCGCATCATCCTTCTGTAGAACCACATTTCAGATGCTTCAGGTTTTTCCTTCATCTTTGATAAGATTTTCCAGAATTCACTGACATATTGAAGAACTGACATCACATTGCAATCCAGTACTCTTTTCTTTGTTTCTAGCGAAATCTTCCTGTCTCTTAATACTCTACTCAGCTCTCGGAATGCATCCTTGTGCTTTTGGGTTTCAGAAATATAAATGTATAGAAACCGCTGTGTCCACAAAATGAGGGGTCAGTTTATGTATTGATTGTAATATGGAACTGATCCCCCACTTTATATACAGTATACTTCTGTGGAACAACATTTCAGTTGCTTCAAGTTTTTCCTTCATCTTTGATGATATTGTCCAGCATTCACTGCCATATTGAAGAACTGACATCACATAGCAATCCAGTACTCTTTTCTTTGTTTCTAGCGAAATCTTCCTGTCTCTTAATACCTTACTCAACTTTTGGACCGCGTCTTTCGCCATGTCAATTCGACTTCAGATCTCTGTTTTGCAGGGTTCTCGATATAAATGAACCTATGGCTGTATAGCTTTTATACTTGAATCTATAGGTTGACAAATGTTGCTGCTACACCCGAGTATAGATAAACATGGTAACCTTTATAGTTGACCCAGTAGGTAAACATGGATTTCATTTCTATTTGTGCCTATAGCTCTCGTTTATACTTGAGTTTATAGATAAACACGGGTCTTGTTAATACTTCAGTCAACGAGTAGACCTGTTTGTACTGGAGTCACTAGGTAGATTTAATTTATACTTAAGCATATAGGTAGACATAGGGACTATTCATACTTGGATCTATAGGTAGAAATGATTCCTGTTTATACTTGAGCCAATAAGTAGGCATGGGAATTGTTTATACTTGAGTCTATAGGTAGATGTGAGTCCTGTTTATACTAGTGTCAGTAAGTAGTGAAGAAGCTGATGAAATTCTATTCCATCAGCTTTTTTTCTCGCGCTTCTCGCCTGTGGAACTCCCTTCCATATACTTGCTTCCCTGAAGGGCTATAATCCCCAAGAATTTAAACGCAATGTCAATTCCGATCTCTTATCCACTTAACTCTATCCCTTTCTACATCACCCCGTATATCTTGTTCTTTTCCTTTCTCTCTACCGTCGCAACTGTGTTCACTCCTGTATTCACATCATTGTCTTGCCCATTCTTTTTCACCCACTGTAGCAGGTTCGTCTTTGTCTCAGTTTTCCTTCTGCCTAATACTTCAACTTTCTTATGTAACCCCCTGCACATCAGTAGCGTTACTGACTTGCTTGGGATGAAATGATTAAAAAAAAGTAAAGAGAGAGAGCAATAAACAGAAACTGTCTATAATTCTGAGATGAGGTGGTATTTACTTGAAGAAAGCCGGAGCGTACGACGACCGAAACGTGGTACAAATGGCAATAAGGAGGACATTAATCCGAATAATGTAAATACTGTAAAAAGAAATTTCATGAAAACAATATGCATGGTGGTCAACAAAAATAACAGACAGACACACAAATTACAAAATTGAGATGCAAAGAACAAACAAGTACAGCAATTTAAATATCGGAGAAGTTTTTAACAACGGACGTGAAGTGTGACACTGAAATCCGAAGGCGGATTAAGATAGCGAAAGATGTTTTCCAAAAGCTAAGCAAAGTATTAAGAAATATAAAAATATCGTTAGGAAAATAAAAAAAGCTAGATTACTGAAGAGTTATGTAATAAAAGTAGTGTCATATGTTGGACAATCTCCTCACAGATGTAGAAAAGACTGGAAGCTACAAAAATGTGGTTATACAGAAGGATACTGAGAATCCAATGAGCGGAACATGTGACCAATGACAAAAGTTTTGAGACGATGGAGAGAAAAAGGTCAAATTTGCGACCGTATAAATTTCTGATTTTCTTTTTTTGCTTTTCTTTGACAGGTTTAGAGTTTTTCTTTGGCAGGTGTGGTGTACTGGATAGCAAGCTCGTCTAGCTAGAATTATTATAACTGAATAGTGAGTTCAATCCTCACTGGGTACCCTCTACTTTCGGCTGTGTGTCACGTCTAAGCTACGCTTAGAAAATCACCTTCCCCCAGGTTTGGGAGTTGGGCGCAGATCTAACAACCGCGCTCCATTAAAAACAGTTTGTTACGGAAACAGCAAAAACACTGTCCTACACACACTATTGGGTATAACTAAGACAGTTTTTTTTGCAGGTTTATATATATATATATATATATATATATATGTGTGTGTGTGTGTGTGTGTGTGTGTGTGTGTGCGTTGAAAACCGTGAAAGTCGACAGAGATCGGAAGCATCTAGGGATATCAAACGCGCGTTTTGAAAATGTCAGTGAAATAATTTGAAATTTTTGTTAATGTCTTATCAAAAAATGTTAATACGTGTATATCAAAACTTCTTTATATATATATAGTCCAGTGCTCCTGCTATCCAACTAGGTGTCCTTGACAAAATCCAACGGAGAATCTGTAATGTGATCGATCCCAACTTGGCAGCTCGCATACAGTCCCTTTCTCACCGGCATAATTTGGCTTTCCTGTGTCTCTTCTACAAATACTTTCATGGCTTCTGCTCACTTAGCTCACTGGTGCCCCCTATATATGAATTTACTCGAGCAACAAGATTAGCAAATATGTCGCACCCTTTTACTGTGAAACCAATAAATTGTAAACGCAAATACTATTCCTCAGCTTCTTTTCTCGCACTTCGCGTCTGTGGAATTCCCTTCAATTTACTTGCTTCCCCGACAGCTACAATCACCAAGAATTTAAATGTAAAGTCAATTGCCATCTCCTATCTCACTAACCTGCATCCTCTCTCTCATGCTCCCTTCTCCGTTCACTCCACTCTTATCAGTATTCTCATCCTTCTCTTACCCACTTCCTGACATCCCCTATAACCTGTCACACATTCTCATAACTTTCATCCTATGTAACCCCCTGCAAAACAGTGGCAGTAAAATGCCTTGCTTGGGGCGATATGATAAAAAAACAATTTCTATACTATAATAATGTGGATATAAAGTGGGGTATCGATTCTACATGACAATCAATATATAAACTGATCCCTCACTTTATGCCCACAATAATCCTTCTCTCATGCTCTTTTCTCTGTCCACACCACTCTCAACAGTATTCTCATCCTTCTCTTTCCCACTTCCTAACATCCCCTATAACCTGTCACTCTTTCTCATAACTTTCATCCTATGTAACCCCCTGCAAAACAGTGGCAGTAAAATGCCTTGTTTAGGGCGATATGATTAATAATAAAAAAAGAAGTAATATATGAGCAGACAGGGTTTTCGGTTCTAAGAACTAAGTTATTCATACGTCGAAACGACGGTGGAGAGTAGTATATATATATATATTCATGTATATTTGTGATTTAATATATATATATATATATATATATATATATATATATATATATATACGTATAAAATCATATCAAGATTTAAAGAGAGAAACAGATTAGAAAAAGAAAAAAGAACGCACGCACACACACACACACACACACACACACACACACACACACACACACACACACACATATATATATATATATATATGGAACTGAAAGAACAGATAGATTAAAACTCACTGTTCATGAATTTACTTTAATATTACTTTAATAAAGAGTACTCAATATTGTTTCATAATGCGTTTATAAAACATTGTAATAAAATATACAATATATATATATCTATATATATATATATATATATATATATATGTATATCTTTCCTCACACATATACACTTAAATTAACTAACTGCCCAAAATACACCTAGATAGACAAGTTTTTATACACAAACATATTATTACACTAATATACACTTATCTTCCAAAATATTGCACGCACAAACATTTAAAAACTACCTTTTGAGTACGACTTCGAGCTTGTCCAACCATCGACGGCTCCACAGAGAGAGTCGTCTACCCAGTTTCAGTGAAAAGGCTTGGGTCAGTCCGTGGTATGGTTTTTAGGCGCTTTCCAAAGGTACCACACATTGGAATCGAACCTTCCAGACCGATAATCGAACATGTTGAAATTCGAAACCAGACTGCATGGTCAGAAATCGAACGTTCTAAT
>JBBBDQ010001287.1:1595000-1600000 GCA_037127315.1 Ascarosepion bandense | reverse complement strand
GAAAAATATTTTATGTTTACAAGTCCAAATATGTATATTTTTTTCGAATAAATCTTTGAAAATTACATATGTCGTACGATCATTTTTGCAAAGTATGTTTGCGTCGTCAGATGTAAAATCGCTGACGAAGCAAGCATACTTCCCAGAAATAATCAAAAGAAACATGTAAGTTTCGAAGATTTTCGAAGATTTCTTTGCAAAGAAAATTAATATATATATCTATACATATATTATTTTTCTCATAAAAATATAGATAGATAAATAGAGAGATAGATAATGAAGTGGCATAGATAGATAGATAGATAATGAAGTGACTGAGATAGATAGATAGATAGATAGATAGATAGATAGATAGATAGATAGATAGATAAATAAGTGAATGGAGATAGATAGATAGATAGATAGATAGATAGATAGATAGATAGATAGATAATGAAGGACTGAGAGGATAGATAGATAATGAAGTGACTGAGATAGATAGATAGATAGATAGATAGATAGATAGAGAATGAAGTGACTGAGATAGATAGATAGATAGATAGATAGATAGATAGATAGATAGATAATGAAGTGACTGAGATAGATAGATAGATAGATAGATAGATAGATGAATGGGTGGATTGAGATAGATAGATAGATAGATAGATAGATAGATAGATAGATAATGAAGGGACTGAGATAGATAGATAGATAGATAGATAGATAGATAGATAGATAGATAGATAGATAATGAAGTGACTGGAGATAAATAGATAGATAGATAGATAGATAGATAGATAGATGGATAGATAATGAAGAGTCTAGATAGATAGATAGATAGATGGATAGATAATGAAGAGTCTGTGATAGATAGATAGATAGATAGATAGATAATGGGTATTCAGATAGATAGATAGATAGATAGATAGATAATGAAGAGTCTGAGATAGATAGATAGATAGATAGATAATGAAGTGTCTGAGATAGATAGACAGACAGACAGACAGACAGACAGACAGATAAATGAAGTGTCTGATAGATAGATAGATAGATAGATAGATAATGAATGAATGAGATAGATAGATAGATAGATAGATAGATAGATAGATAATGAAGAGTCTGAGATAGATAGATAGATAGATAGATAGATACTGTGTCTGAGACAGACAGACAGACAGACAGACAGACAATGGAAGCAGGCCCGAGACAGACAGACAGATAGATAGATAGATAGATAATGAAGTGTCTGAGACAGACAGACAGACAGATAGATAGATAGATAAATAAGTGTCTGGATAGATAGATAGATAGATAGATAGACAGACAATGAAGTGTTCGAGACAGACAGACAGACAGACAGACAATGAAGTGTCTGAGATAGATAGATAGATAGATAGATAGATAGATAGATAGATAATGAAGTAAATAGATAGATAGATAGATAGATAGATAGATAGATAGATAGATAAATAATGAAGTGTTCGAGATAGATAGATTGATAGATAGATAGATAGATAGATAATGAAGTAAGTTCGAGATAGATAGATAATGAATGTTCGAGACAGATAGATCAATAGACAGACAGATAAATAGATAGATACCAAGCAAGCCTGAGATAGATAGATAGATAAATGAAAGTGTCTGGATAGATAGATCAATAGATAGATAGATAAATAGATAGATACGTGTTCGAGACAGATAGATAGATAGAGAGATAGATAGATAGAGATAGATAGATGATGAAGTGTCTGAGATAGATAGATAGATAGATAGATAGATACATAATGAAGTGTCATAGATAGATAGATAGATAGATAGATAGATAGATAGATAAATAAGTGTCTGAGATAGGTAGATAGATAGATAATGAAGTGTCTGTAGGGAGAGATTGATAGATAGATAATGAAGTGTCTAGATAGATAGATTGATAGAAAGATAGATAATGAAGTGTCTGAGATAGATAGATAGATAGATAGATAGATAGATAGATAGATAGATAGATAGATAATGAAGTGTCTGAGATAGATAGATAGATAGATAATGAAGTGTCTGAGATAGATAGATAGATAAATAAATAAGTGTCTGAGATAGATAGATAGATAGATAGATAATGAAGTGTCTGGGATAGATAGATTGATAGAAAGATAGATAATGAAGTGTCTTAGATAGATAGATAGATAGATAGATAGATAATGAAGTGTCTGAGATAGATAGATAGATAGATAGATAGATAGATAGATGCACGAAGTGTCTGAGATAGATAGATAGATAGATAGATAGATAGATAATGTATGTCTAGATAGATAGATAGATAGATAGATAGATAGATAGATAGATAGATAGATAATGAAGTGTCTAGATAGATAGATAGATAGATAGATAATGAAGTGTCTGAGATAGATAGATAGATAGATAGATAGATAGATAATGAAGTGTCTGAGATAGATAGATAGATAGATAGATAGATAGATACGAAGTGTCTGATAGATAGATAGATAGATAGATAGATAATGTATGTCTAGATAGATAGATAGATAGATAGATAGATAATGAAGTGTCTGAGATAGATAGATAGATAGATAGATAGATAATGAAGTGTCTGAGATAGATAGATAGATAGATAGATAGATAATGAAGTGTCTGAGATAGATAGATAGATAGATAGATAGATAGATAATGAAGTGTCTGAGATAGATAGATAGATAGATAGATAGATAGATAGATAGATAAATAAGTAAACAGAGAGAGAGACAGATAGATAGATAGATAGATAATGAAAATAGATAGATAGATAGATAGATAGATAGATAGATAGATAATGAAGAGTCTGAGATAGATAGATAGATAGATAGATAGATAATGAAGAGTCTGAGATAGATAGATAGATAGATAGATAGATAGATAATGAAGAGTCTGAGATAGATAGATAGATAGATAGATAGATAGATAGATAATGAAGTGTCTGGAGAGAGAGAAAGATAGATAGATAGATAGATAGATAGATAGATAGATAATGAATGAGATAGATAGATAGATAGATAGATAGATAGATAGATAGATAATAAGTGTCTGAGATAGATAGATAGATAGATAGATAATGAAGTGTCTGAGATAGATAGATAGATAGATAGATAGATAGATAATGAAGTGTATGAGATAGATAGATAGATAGATAGATAGATAGATAAATAATGAAGTGTCTGAGATAGATAGATCGATAGATAGATAGATAGATAGATAATGAAGTGTCTGAGATAGATAGATAATGAAATGTCTGAGATAGATAGATCAATAGATAGATAGATAAATAGATAGATAATGAAGTGTCTGAGATAGATAGATAAATAATGAAGTGTCTGAGATAGATAGATCAATAGATAGATAGATAAATAGATAGATAATGAAGTGTCTGAGATAGATAGATAGATAGAGAGATAGATAGATAGAGATAGATAGATGATGAAGTGTCTGAGATAGATAGATAGATAGATAGATAGATAGATACATAATGAAGTGTCATAGATAGATAGATAGATAGATAGATAGATAGATAATGAAGTGTCTGAGATAGGTAGATAGATAGATAATGAAGTGTCTGAGATAGATATATTGATAGAAAGATAGATAATGAAGTGTCTGAGATAGATAGATTGATAGAAAGATAGATAATGAAGTGTCTGAGATAGATAGATAGATAGATAGATAGATAGATAGATAGATAGATATGAAGTGTCTGAGATAGATAGATAGATAGATAGATAATGAAGTGTCTGAGATAGATAGATAGATAATGAAGTGTCTGAGATAGATAGATAGATAGATAGATAGATAGATAGATAATGAAGTGTCTGAGATAGATAGATAGATAGATAGATAGATAGATAGATAAATAATGAAGTGTCTGAAATAGATAGATAGATAGATAGATAGATAAAGATAATGAAGTGTCTGAGATATAAAGATAGATAGATAGATAGATAGATAGATAGATAGATAGATAGATAATGAAGTGTCTGAGATAGATAGATAGATAGATAGATAGATAATGAAGTGTCTGAGATAGATAGATAGATAGATAGATAGATAATGAAGTGTCTGAGATAGATAGATAGATAGATAGATAGATAGATAATGAAGTGTCTGAGATAGATAGATAGATAGATAGATAATGAAGTGTCTGAGATAGATAGATAGATAGATAGATAATGAATTGTCATAGATAGATAGATAGATAGATAGATAAAGAAGTGTCTGAGATAGATAGATAGATAGATAGATAGATAGATAGATAGATAGATAATGAAGTGTCTGAGGTAGAATGAGCGATAGATAGATAGATAGATAGATAGATAGATAGATAATGAATTCTCTGAGATAGATAGATCGATAGATAATGATGTGTCTGAGATAGATAGATAGATAGATAGATAGATAGATAGATAGATAGATAGATAGATAATGAAGTGTCTGAGATAGATAGATCGATAGATAGATAGATAGATAGATAGATAGATAGATAGATAGATAATGAAGAGTCTGAGATAGATAGATAATGAAGTGTCTGAGATAGATAAATAGATAGATAGATAGATAGATTTATAGATAGATAGATAGATAGATAATGAAGTGTCTGAGATAGATAGATCGATAGATAGATAAATAGATAGATAATGAAGTGTCTGAAATAGATAGATAGATAGATAGAGATAGATAATGAAGTGTCTGAGATAGATAGATAGATAGATAGATAGATAGATAGATAGATAGATCGATAATGAAGTGTCTGAAATAGATAGATAGATAGATAGATAGATAATGAAGTGTCTGAGATAGATAGATAGATAGATAGATAGATCGATAATGAAGTGTCTGAGATAGATAGATAGCTAGATAGATAGATAGATAGATAGATAGATAATGAAGTCTCTGAGATAGGTAGATAGATAGATAGATAGATAATGAAGTCTCTGAGATAGGTAGATAGATAGATAGATAGATAATGAAGTGTCTGAGATAGATAG
>JBBBDQ010001287.1:1580000-1585000 GCA_037127315.1 Ascarosepion bandense | reverse complement strand
CAAAGCGCGCTTTCGGTTGATCAGAGCCGGGTACTTTTGCTTCAACTTTTCTTAGACCTGCTCAAGTTGCTGACAGTGAAATTCGGCACTGATGGCACGACCATTCGGAACCAACTCAAAATGCACGATTCCTTCAAAGCTCCACCAAACGCACAACATGACTTTCTTGCCGAATCGATGTTGTTTTGGAACCGACGGTGTCTCTTGCCCTTTCAGAACCCATCGCTTGTCTCGATTGTGATGGACCAGATAGACCCATTTCGCAAGTGTTTACGAACTTTTGGGACAACCTAATATTTTTTTCTTAATTTTACTCCGTCCTAGTTATTTAGATAGGTTTCTATTACACTGGATATGCGTTGTGGTGCCGTAGCTATCGGCTCGGAACGAGAATTCGGGGAGCCGAGTTCGAATTCCAAATGAATTTCTTGCATTCACTTACACACAAATACCCCTGGGAAAGGTATTAATCCATCTCTTCACTCTCTAGCTATGAGTCAAATAATAGGACAGATTGGATTCTATAGCCTTGGCCGGCAACCAATCTACCGCAGAAAGTAATGGCAACCTATTGCGGGATAATCTCCTGCCCAGTTAGCCATATCTCTTTCGGGAAATGATCGCGCAAAGCATGTATCACGTATGGCACTTAACTGACTGACTGAATATAATAGTTGAAAACATGATTAATTCTTCTACTGGCCATAAAGTGGGGGATCAGTTTTATATTGTTATAAAGTAATATATTAATCCCCCGCTAATTACTACTTAATAATATAATACATCTCTTCCCTCTCTAGCTATGAGTCAAATAATAGGATCGGGTTCTATAGCCTTGGCTGGCAACCAGTCTACCGCAGAAAGTAATGGCAACCAACTGCAGGATAATCTTCTGCCCAGCTTTTCGAGACATGATCGCTCATGCGTGTATTACGTATGGCACTTAACTGACTGACTGACTGACTTTACTACACTACACACATGCACTTGTCAAAACATTCGCACGCCTCTATGGATGCATTCCACGCAGTTTCGATTAACGCTAGTGCTAACCGTGCTGTCAATGAAGGCAAGAGAATGCCATGTACCTAAAATATACTCCCAGGTTTAGGAACACGGTTGTTTCCAGGCTAGTTATCTTTAGAGCAACAGAAAATGTCATAAAACCAAACCACAATACGTCCAGTTATATCACAAGAGCTCTTCACTTGTCTAAATTTAGCCCAGCTATGGCGATCTGACAATCAAGAAGTTTCAGACGCCAATAAGTCACTAAATCAAGTTCGGTCTTTACGAAATCGCATATCATGTTGCAGCGAACAAGTCAGATCACTGTCAAACACCAGTCCTCTTATGATCATCGAAGTTAAGCAACATCGAGCCTGGTGCTGTAACCATGAGACTACCAGATGCTGTAACCATGTATGTGAGAATTATTTAATGAATAACGCCTCGGAATTGTAAATCAGAGAGCTGATTTCTAATTCTGGTCGAGTTCGTTTTATTCACTTACGTGCAAATCCCATTGGAAAATGTACGACCCCCACCTCTTCCCCAGCTAAATGTTAATTAATAGGACGTGTATAAATAAATCATTACTATCTCCCCACCAAAAAATGCTTGCAATCTAGAAATATATTCTGGTGAATAATTTGCAAAAGACTGATAAGCCGTAAAAAATAAATCAATGTATCGATCAATAGACGTCGGGGGTAATCAAGACAGAAAGTGTAATCGAGAAGCTGGGTTCAAATTCTGGGTCAGTCTGTAGTTTGTTTAAGCTTTTCGGGAGTGGCGGTGGCAACGAGAAATCACTCCACTATATTTCAGGTGTATTTCAAGAGAAATACGCGGAGAGTCTTCTTCGGCTATGTTTGAAGGGACACAGCCTTAATCAAAATTGAACTAGGGTTTAGTCAGATCAAAAGAAGAAACAACAGAGATTTTTAAAAGTGTTTCTTAGTCGGGCCGATAACTTTTCAGCAACACCTCGTAAGTAACCTTCGCATCTGATAGCATGTAACAGCACCTTCACTTTTTTATTTTTTAGCTTAACATTCTCTTCTGCCTTTTGTATGCAAAGTTCAGGTATCAGTAGGCTAACGTTTTCCCGGCCGCCGTAGACGACTACTACTTGTAAAACAAGCGATAATAAACGATATATTTAAAAGGCAATCTGTGAGTCTGTGTGTGGTTGTTCCCTATGCACGCCTACATTTTTTAAGCTACGCCATTCAAACTCTCTAGGGACACATATCTACAGGGAAGCCAGGTCGACACATACTTTTTGAGTTTTAAGTTCAGCAATTTTCCCTTTCGCACTTTTTGGCCAATGGGGCCGATTGTTTACTCAATTACGTCACAGAAATCAAATCACACGTGTCAAACACAATTAAATATTTTTTATTAAGGAAATGAGCCTTTATATTCAAAAATTAATTTGGTCAACAAAAAAATGTGAATATTTTCCCCGTAATTTTGAAACAAAAGAAATATTTTAAAAAAAAAAGTGTTTTTTCAAACAAAAACAAAATATGTAAAAAAAAAAAAAGTGTCAATGGTTAATTTAATTATTTAAGTCTTTTTTTTTTTCAGATTTAATATTTTATACTTCAGAAGATAAAATAAAAAAAAAAAAGAAGCTTTTTTTCGCTAAATATTTCATGTAGGAAATAAAATGTCTGTAAATTCATCTAGCATTAATGTAACTTTTCCTCTAAAATTAAATGTCTACATTTTTAAATATTCTGCGAAAATTTCTGAACTGAGAGCGTAATAGTTTTTATATTTCTAATTTCAGTAAAACAAAATAAATAATTTTTATTTTTATGTTAGATTCATTTCGTCAACAAAAAATGTTAATATTTTCCCCCGTAATTTTGAAACAAAAACAAACGCAATGTTGTTTACAATGTCACACAAAACACCAAATCACGTTTACGCAAAACAAAACAAAATAGATTTTTTAATGCCTCTCCTACTACTAAAATGTTTTGTGTTGCACGGGCAACGCCAGGCTATGATGCTAGTCTCACATAAAACATAAACAGAACAAATGTTATATGCCGTCAAATACTGTGCATTTAACCTTTTCGTGTTTTGATGGCTCCCTTTGTCAATTGATTGCCCGTTTCTTGTTTATTTGTTTCCCAAAAATGAATAATTTCAAACAATTAACCCTCCTTTTTTTTTTTCATTCACGTCAAGTGTTCAACTAGCAGTCAATTTACAAATGAAAGTCCATTCGTTCCCGTCCTGCTAATGTTACAAACGAGATCTTCGTCGCGAGCACACGTTCACACGTGTGCGATCCCTTTTCTCTAAACCATCTCTGCCTTTCCCACTCCTTCCTCATTCCCTCCCCTTCCTCAAAATCCCAACCCTGCCGTCTGTCAGTAATAGTTTTATCTCTTGCACCAGTTCCAGCACCTCCACCCCAAGGACAATGTCTTACGTAAACATTACTCGACCCTTAGAAAAAGCAAAAAATAAATAATATATCGATAGGGTTGAGAGTGCACATTGGTGTGTGTAATGATGGCGTTTAGGGATGAGAGGACAGAAAAAGAAAAAAGGAAGGATGAGAAAAAGAGAAAGAGAGAGATGTTGGAGGGAAATAGAGAGAAATATGTCTTCCTTCTCTGGTGTTCTTTTATACCTCCGCCTACTCCTTAGAATCCGTTTCTCTCCCTCCGTATTTATTATATCTGGGCCTTCTCTCCCGTCCCGTCAGCCTTACTCTCCCTATGAGTGCATCTTTTACAGTTAGCACCCAGCACGTGGCCGCCGCTTTTTACTTCATTTAAACACTAACCCCAACGCTTGTCTAACATATCGTCGGTGTTTTCTCCGTATTTAGAGATTACCGCTTGCTAAAGTGACCAGAATTAATTCTATTATTATGAGAGCGTTTGGGCCTGGATGATTTTCAGCTTGTTCCTTCAGGATTTGCTCTAACAGATTTTTTTTTTTCTGATTCTTATCTTTTTGTTTCTTTTTAATTTTGTTTTTTCTTTCCATTTCCTTTTTTTAAATTCCTTTGTATTCTTTTTTTTATCTTTTTTCGTATTTTTATCTTTTTTCGTATTTTAAATTTTATTTTTCTTATTTTTTATTTTATTTTATTTTTTTTGCAAAATATCTATCTATCTTTTGGATTTTTTCTCTCAAGACATTGTTTCAATCCCACTCGTTTCTTTCATTTTATTTAATTTTTGTTCTTCCTTGATTTTTCCTTTCTGTCAATCGACCTTCTGAAATTCATTCTCTCGAAAAAAAATTTTTCCGTTCTCTCCTTGTCTCTCCCGCTCTCTGTTCGTTCTTTTTATTATTTTTTGTTTTTGTCGATCTTTCTTTGCTTTCTTTTTTCTTGTTTATTTTTCTTCCCTTTCTTCTTTTTTTCTTTCATTTTTCAGGTCTTCGTTTTTCTACTTTCTCACGCTCTTTCTTTTATTTTTCTCCTTTTTTTTTTCATTTCTCTCACGTTGCCTGTGCCCCTTATTTACTTTCCTTTATTCCATCTTTCATTAATTTTCTTTTTTGTTGTTTCTTTATTTCGCTTTCATTCTTTTCTTTCTTTTCCTTGGTTACTTGATGTTTAATTATTTAGTTTATTTTTCCTTCAACGAGCTATTTTTTCTTTTCTTTTTTTTCATTCTTTCCTTTTTATGAACTTGGATTTTTTCTTTTCCTCATTCGTTGTTCAATTTCGAAGGTTTTTTTTAAAGCGTTTTTTACTTTTTGTTTTAACTTTCTCCATTCCATTTTTTTCTTCATTCTTTACACTCAGTTGTTTCTCTTTTTCATATTTTTCTATTTTATTCCTATCATTTTTATTAGTTTCTCTTTTCTTTTGCTTCTTCTCCATTATACTCGTTTCAAATTCCATTTTCTTTCCTTCTTCTTCTTTTTCTTCTGCTCCTCCTACTCCTCAAATTCTCTTCTTCTCCTCCTCATATTTCTTCTTTTTCTTTCATGCTTTCTTCTTATCACTTCTCCTC
>JBBBDQ010001287.1:1545000-1560000 GCA_037127315.1 Ascarosepion bandense | reverse complement strand
GCTCTATTGATAATTTTGTGTAAGGTGCAGTTGAGCGAGAGCCTAAAAAATTCCTTCTAATACGTAAAATGAACTAAAGGTAAAGATTATGGCAGTATTGATCAACTTAAACAAGGAGACCGACCAGAAGAGATGCAGGAGATTCCGAAATCGTTTGTAGGCCGTGGTCGAAGCTAATGGCAAATTTATTGAATAAATTTACGTATTTCAAGACATTTTTGTGTAATTTTGTTAAAATGTAATTTAAATTAGACAAAAAATTCATAAATTCATCTATGGTGGCATATATATTATATATATATATATATATATATATATATATATATATATATAAATGTATTAAATATATATATAAATGTATTAAATATAGATATTAATGTATTAAATATATATATATATATATTAATGTAGTAACTATATATATATAAATGTATTTTATATATATCAATGTTTTCTCTCTTTCTCTCTCTCTCTGTTTCGCTATATATATATATATATATATATATATATATATTAATTTATCAAATATATTAATGTATTATATGCGATTTATATTTTTGTTTTAACGCCATATCATTGTTGATTCAATTAGCGACTGTCTAAGCCTAACTTAGACGTGGCACAAGGCCGAAAGTAAGGCCAGTGTTTATCGCACTCACTACTAAATTGCAATGATTCTCGCAAGACTAGCTTGTTAACCATTACACCACGTCTCGGTACCCATCACTGATTCAATATGTAATGAACAGTATCAGTTAACAACTTTTATTAATCAATTAACAATTCAATTTCTCGATTCAATTAATTTTTGCCCATTCATATTCTTTGATTAAAAATCGACCTCTCGTAATTACATGTTTATAGGTTTTCATACAAAAATCTTGTAACAATTCCATATCCATTTATGTCTTCTTTAACATACGTAGAAACCTATACAAATATATTTAAAATCATTTGACAGAGAAAAAATCGCAAAAAGCAAAACTCAAGTACGTTTTTCCTTTTTGCTAATTTTAAAAGGAATTGCAAACATATAAAGTATAAAACATGTAAAACATAAAACATAAAAAACATAAAACATGTAAAACATAAAACACGTCAAACATAATATGTCTACATTATACTTCTTTTTTAGACATTTGCGTACCAGAAATGTCGGTCCGTTTGGTGCATTAAATAAAAAAAATAACCAAAACACTTACAGTCCAATTCAGAATATCTATTTCTAAGAACGCTTCTAATATATATATATATATATATATATATCCCATCATCTTTGGAAAGTGCCTTGCCTGTAAACCATACCATTTGTTGACACAAACCTTTTGATTGAAATGTAAATCATTTTCACAACCAACATCCAACATTGCTTGATTAAAAAATTATGTGTCGCAATGTACAATTAATTCATAATTAATCTGTGGGTGTGGAAAAAGTGTGCCTGAGCAGACGTCTTCAATGGGGATTAGCAGGCCGCCCTGGTAGACGGCTATCCTAGAATACGAGTTGGCGACTATTATACATATGTTTGTGTGAGTGAATGTCAGTGAGATTTACAATTTAGATGTAAAATCTTTAATTTAATTTATTATTATTATTATTATCATTATTATTATTATTATTATTATTATATATATATATATATATATATATATATATATATATATATAATCGTATCACCCCGGGCAAGGCGGTAAGGCCACTGGTGTGCAGGGGGCTACGTAAGAGTGAAAAGATTGAAAAAGAGAAAGCTGGAAACCACATCCTAAACAGGGAACAAGGAATGAGCCTCTACACCTGTTCAATAGACGTAGATGGAGTGTGAACCGGGCGATAGTTCAGTCTATCTACTCCAATTGAAAAAAAAATAAGGGAAAGTGAAAAGATTAGAAAAGAGAAAACATATCTATCTATCTATCTATCTATCTATATATATATATATATATATATATATATATATATATATATATATATAGTGTATTGAGGCAACAGACAATTATGTTTAGTAATGCGCTGTTCTAAACATCGTATTTTGACTTTAATTTCAGACAGATTTTAGTCGATAACACAATAATACTCATGTTTGACTCTAACGTAAATCTTTCTGCCTAGATGGATAGATATATAAATAGAGAGAGATAGATAAGCAAATAGATTGACTTTAATATACGTAGACAGAAGGATAGATAGACAGATAATGAATTGGGCAACTCTAGATGGTGTAATAGTTAGGAAGCTTGTCTTGCTCGAATCATTGCAATTTAATATTCAGATTGATCCT
This sequence comes from Ascarosepion bandense, assembly GCA_037127315.1. Classification (NCBI taxonomy): domain Eukaryota; kingdom Metazoa; phylum Mollusca; class Cephalopoda; order Sepiida; family Sepiidae; genus Ascarosepion; species Ascarosepion bandense. The sequence continues at coordinate 1,557,719 of JBBBDQ010001287.1, read as the reverse complement.
CACTGAGTACCCCATATTTCGGTCTTGTGCCAAGTCTAAACTGCCATCATTGTTACAGGGATGCCAGCGAGTTATTATAGCATACAGTTGGTACGTGTAGTGATTTTGAATTTTACTGAGTGCTCGTTACATCTGGCGTCAAGCCAGACATGTAGCTAAAATTGTTAAATATAAGTCAGTAAGTTAAGTACCGTACGTAATATACGTTTGACTGGATAGAATATTTTTCCGTAGTAGGCTGTCCATTACTTTCTGCGGTTGACTTGTTGCCAATTAAGGCGATATATAGCAATCTGTCGTGCTATTTAACCCATAGCTGGAGAGAGAAGAGACGGATTAATACATTTTCCAAGGTTATTTGCACATAAGTAAATGAAATGAATTCGACTGAGATTCGAACTCCTCGCTCCAATTAATCGTTCCAAGCCGATATCCACTGCACCCCAATGCAGATCCTAAATACAAGTCAGTCAGTTAGTTAAGTGCCATACGTGATACACGCTTGAAAAGAGACATGACTGACTGGGCAGAAGATTATCCCGCAGTAGGTTGCCATTGCTTTCTGCGGTAGACTGGTTGCCGACCAAGGTTATAGAACCCAAGCTGTCCTGCTATTTAGCCCATAACTGGAAGGAAGAGACGGATTAATACCTTTCCCAAGGGTATTTGCGCGTAAGTGAAAATAATGGATTCAACTGGAATTCGAACTCGGCTCCCCGGTTTCTCGTTCCGAGCCGATATCCACTGTACCACAACGCACATCCTTACAAGTAATGAATCAATATTTTCGATTACACCGAAACAGGTAATCTAAAGTAGACACTTATAACCAGCAAGTACGCTCTGTTCTTACGCTGTTATTCTTATTATGATAATGGTAGATGGAAGAATTGTCTGGAACCTGTGGTGTATCTTGTGTACAGCAATTAAGGCAAGTGCCATGTGCATCAGTTCATGGGTCGGTTTCACAAACGCCACAGATCAACCAATTTGTCGTGTAATATTAATTAATTAGGCGTTAAACACTAGGAGTATATAGGTTGGCCTACCACCCAGTAGACACAGTCTACATAGTCTTTTGAAATAGAGCAAAGGTTTATCTTTCGCTTCCTGTTTAAGATTGAGTTTCCGGTTCATTCTAAAGTCTTCTTCAACTGTATAATTCTAATGTTTCTGTTGTCTGGTTCACAGATTTTACTAATCTTTTGAACAGGAGTAGAGGTTTGTCCCTTGCTTCCAGTTAAAGAAAGTGTGTTTCCGCTTTCTTCTAAAATCCTCTTTATCTTCATACTTCTAAAGTCTCCATTATCTGATTAACAGTGTTTCCGTTCTTTTAAGCATGAGTAACGGTATTTCCCTTGTTTCTGGTTTAGTATTTGAGCTTTCTATTTCATTGCATAGTTTACTTCAACTTTATACTCCGCCTGAACTTTGAAATGTTATAGTGTAATAAGAGACAGGAAGATTTCGCTAGAAACAAACCAAAGAGTACTGAATTTCTATGTGATGTCAGTTCTTCAATCTGGCAGTTAAAGCTGGACAATATCATCAAAGATGAAGGAATAACTTGAAGCAACTGAAATGTTGTTCTACAGAAGTATACTGGATATAAAGTAGGGGATCAGTTCCATATTACAATCAATACATAAACTGACCCCTCACTATGTGGACACAGCGGTTTCTATACATTTATATTTCTGAGACCCAAAAGCACAAGGATGCATTCCGAGAGCTTAGTAGAGTATTAAGAGACAGGAAGATTTCGCTAGAAACAAGGAAAAGAATACTTGATTGCTATGTGATGTCAGTTCTTCAATATGGCAGTGAATGCTGGACAATATCATCAAAGATTAAGGAATAACTTGAAGCAACTGAAATGTTGTTCTACAGAAGGATTCTGCAGATTTGGATCGAGCATATGAGCAATGATCTGGTTTTGGAAAGGATGGAAACGAAAATGAAATGAATACTGATCATCAGAATGAGACAGCTAAAGTTTCTTGATACATGCAATGAGGAAGGATGGCTTGGAGGACCTGATATTAACAGGCCAGATAGAGGGAAAACGAAACAGGGGCAGGCAGCGGATAACATATTTGAAGGGCTTGAGCAGGTGGATGACAGAACGGGCCTGAGCAGGTGGAATACAGAAAGGGCTCTTGAAAAGATTTAAACTTGAAGATGGAATACGAAGCGAATTAGGATGGTTCGCTACAATGTGCACAGCATGGTTAGTCTTGCCCATGAAAGTAAGAACAGGTGGGGGACTAAGGAATGTGGTTCGTCTGAGTCATTTTCCATGATAATAACGATAGAACAGCAAGAGACTTGTGACGTCTCCTCTGTAAGGTGAAAAATAACTTGTCATCCACAAGGACGCATAGACACATTTAGACTCGATCGAGACTGAAAAGTGAGGACTGGGCAGCTACCGCCCAAATATGGCAGAAATACTCTAGGCCCGAATCTGTGTCTTGTAATGGTAGAAGATAGCACGATGAATCAGGTACTTGCTACCGCCCAAATATAACAAGTGCTATAGTTTGGGACTGATCTGGGTTTTGCAGAAGTCGACGATATCATGCGGAGTTAGGTACTTACCGGAGCGGTACAGGGTGGCAACCATATTTTCTGCATCTTTTTCGATGTATCGTATATACAAGTTCCAATTGAGGTCAGTTTTATGCCAAATGTTCGTGGTGGTGCAATGGATAATTCGGAATGAAGAATCGGAAAGCCGAGTTGGAATTTCTGTTGAATTCCTTGTATTTACTTACGCGCAAATACTCTTGGGAGACGTATTAATCCATCTCTTCTCCCGCCAATATGGGTTAAATAGTAAGATAGATTGGCTACTATAGCCTTGGTTGGCAAACAGTCTGCAGCAGAAAGAAATGGTAACCTATTTCGGAAAAACCTTCTACTTTGTCAGTCATGGATTGAAGTGTGTATATGTATGGCACTTAACTGACTGACTGAGTCACTACGGGCACGGAACCTCCTTGAGGGGACATTCATTTACAGAATCTGGTTGAAATTCTTTGTCTGATATATATATATATATATATATATATATGTGTGTGTGTGTGTGTGAGCTAGAGCGCATGTAAGTGTAAAACTTTAGGTTATTTTTTATTCTTCTTCTTGATTATTTTACTTTTCCTTTTTTACCGCCTATTTTTTTCTTCCTTCCATTGTAGGACTTCTCCTAGGCTAGCATTATCATCATGATAATATTCTTTTTTATTTTCTTCATTATCTTCATCTCCGATTGCTTCGCTTTTCTTCTTCTTCTTCGTTATTTTTTCTTCTTCTTTATCTATTATATTATCTTTTTACTATTGTTTTTTTTTTTTTTTTTTTTACTATCATAGCATCATAGCCTGGCGTTGCCCGTGCAATTTAGAACATTTTAGTAGTAGGAGAAGATACCAATTAAATTCAATTAACCATTGGCACTTCTTTTTTTTTTTCACATATTTTGTTTTTGTTTGAAAAAACACTTTTTTTTAAATATATTTTTTGTTTCAAAATTACGGGGAAAATATTCACATTTTTTGTTTACCAAATGAATTTAAAACATCAGAATAAAAATTAAATATAAAGGCTCATTTTTTTAAAATAAAAATATATTTTAGTCGCGTTTGACGCGTGTGATTTGATTTCTGTGACGTAATTTAGCAACCATCTTCGATCGTAGATGTTTTACGGAGCAAATGTAAACAATCGGCTCCATTGGCCAAAAGTGCTAAAGGGAAAATTGCTGAACTTAAACTCAAAAAGTATGTGTCGACCTGGCTTCTCTGTAGATATGTGTCCCTAGAATGTTTGAATGACGTAGCTTAAAAAATGTAGGCGTGCATAGGGAACAGTCACACACAAACTCACAGATTGTCTTTTATATATATAGATTGTACTTTAGACTCGAATCTGTGTCTTATAAAGTTAGAAGATAACACGATGAATCAGGTACTTGCTGCAGTGGTAAAGGGAATCTCTTCCAGCGATGGATCGTATTTATGCGTTCCACTTAAGGTCAGAGCTGATTTAAATGCCCAATAGTCGTTCAGACTTTTCTTTCTTGTGATTGTTGAGGGTTCAGGAACCGTAGCATAAGGCCGAAAGTATGTGGTATCCATTCACTTGGAAATGATCTAGTAAAAGTATCAAAATAGTTGCAAATAACCTACTAACACACAAATTAGTCTGTTTTGTTAACATAGTAATTTTTTTACCAACCTAAAACAATAGTTTTCTTTATCATTATACATTTAAGTTAATAATATTGAGTAGAATCTAAACAACATCATAATAGGACTTTTAACATTAAAGACGCAACTCTTTATACCAATTCATAACTTGCATATAATCTCTAGAAGCAGTTTATACCCTTCAATAAACGATTATTATATCCTTCCGGTCTTTTTTCTTTCGTCTTTTCAATACACGTTATCCCTTTTGTCGAATCCAAGTATCCACCAAAAATAATGTTTAACAGGTTATCTATCTATCTATCTATCTATCTATCTATCTATCTATCTATCTATCTATCTATCTATCTGATGTGCTAGATCAGGGTTTTCAAACGTTTTGACTTACGGACCCATTTATATTTCAAGTTTTTTCAATGAATCCAAAACGAATATATTCCACATCATACTTTTTTAATTTGTTTTTATTTTAACAATCTCTTCCGTCTCTATAGCGGAATCTGTGTTGATTTTATCATGAAACCTTAAATTTATAATTTTAAAAATTTATCCATGGGTGACACTTGCGCCCTAAAAAGAAGTAAATTTGAACATCAAACTCCTGCATGTGTAAAATATGTTTTTGTAAAAATAACGTTGACATGTAATGGGCGATAGTGCAAGCTTTTGTCATTTGATAACATTAATAAGTAAAAATAAATATCCAAGCATTGAAAATTTATACTTTGAATTTCACGTGATGAGTTAATCCACGGACCCCCTATCTTATCCGAGAGGACCCCCTGTGGTCCGCAGACCACAGTTTGAAAACTCCTGATCTAGCGAGACAAGCTTGTTAACCATTGCACCACGTCGAAATGCCCAATATTTGCGTCTGATAGTCTTTAGATATTAATTCCTATACTTTTCTTCAGTTTTATTTATAGGATACCATAACCAATCTAACGACCAAGAAAACTAATTTTAGCATTTAAAGTTTTCGATATCTGGGTGTCTCTAAAAACAATTTGTAGAATTTTACATTGCGACTCGTAAGTTCTATGAGACTTCAATTTTTTTAGGCTGATGCGTTCATACTAAAAAGTTAGCGATTGTTATTATTTAGCATCTCGCACCAATTCCAGAAAAAATGTTGATATTAAATCAAAGATGTATTTTCTTATTTTTTTCTTGAGAGAGATTAAACATTCTTGGAAGATACAAATCCTGATTAATTCAACAGCTACGTGTCTTTAAACAAGGATAGTCTTACAGTTGTACGACACCGGCTGGGGTTGGTCACTACCAGGTCTAGTTGCACAAGACACTCTACGCATGAATTATACTTCTTCCGATATGTGAAGGTGATTGACCAGATCTTGATTCGCCATAGCCAGTTTGTCTTAGGTTATTGTCTCTATTTTGTATGATATCTTCGAGGCTCCTTTTACCTTATTTAATTGTTTTCACACATTGTTTTCACACGAATTATTCTTCCCCAAAACCAATATCTGCTCAGTTTCGCATCTGAAGCATAAACAAATCAAATGATTTAGTTTTAATCCGACATTTTTAAATGTTATTACTGTAGACATCTGAAGGAAACAACCTTATTTACTATATACTAATCCATTATCAAATATATATATATATATGCAGCTTCCTCTCTCGCACTTCCCGCCTGTGGAACTCGCTCCCGTATTCTTGCTTTCCTGACGGCTACAACCTCCAGAAATTTAAATGCAAAGTCAATACTCATCTACTAACCACTGGACTCTAGCTCTCTCCCCACCCCTGTATAACCTTCCCTTTCTCTCCACCTATGTATCTGTCATCGCACCTGCTTTCTCAGCTTTCTATTGTTCCTTTCTAACTAGTTTGTACTCCTCACTCTTTTCTAATTAATATTTTTACATTTATGTAGCCCCCTGCACATTAGTGGCGTTTCTGCCTTGCTCGGGGTGAAATGATTAAAAAAAAATATATATATATATATATATATATATATATATAGAGAGAGAGAGAGAGAGAGGGATAGATAGATAGATAGATAGATAGATAGATAGATAGATACCTTATACTCTGACATAATTAAAAAAATGAAAATTATTTTAATAAAATAAATGAACCACATAATACTTAATTGTTGTTTTTAATACAATGTAACTAAGTATACCATAATTATTTAATCCCAATTCTGACCTAAACACTCTTATTCACTTTATTCAAAGATAGCAGTAAAATAAATCTATGGTTCAATAAAAAAACAACCTAGAATCCAACCTCCTGTTAAAAATTATTGTCTACCCATTTAAAAAATGTAAGGTCCCACTATGTATCCTATCCAGACAAAATTAAAAAGTGCCATATCTGGATACAAGCCATCCTACCCTCTATCATAACCCAAATATTAAATCTCCATGGTTACATAATTATTAATTTTAATTGAACAATATTGATACACCTGAAGCATTTTCTCCAACTACCACTCCCTAATTTTCTAAATAACCATGAATTCATCTTATATTTTAAAAATAAATCATTTTCACCATTTACTCTAACTTATTACCTGAAGAAGAACAATATTGATCTGAAACATGAAAATTTTTGTGTAGTGATATTATGCATTTATAAAGTATTGTAATAAAAAAATTACAATATATATATATTATATAAATATATATATATATATATATATATATATATATATATAGAGAGAGAGAGAGAGAGAGAGAGAGAGGGAGAGAAAGAGTAAGAATCAATATGATTTCTGAATTTAAATGTCTCTTAAATAACTGTGTTCCTAATTATACCAAATTCACGGATATTGTGGATAAATTATCGTACAGATTACGGAAAAATGAAAATAACACTGATATCTCATTTTAACAGATATATTTACCAAAATTACAAAAAACATTTTGAAATACTAAATAGTAAATGTCTTCATTAAATTCGCGATTGGCTTCAACCACGGCCTCCAGCCGTCTTCGGAATCTTTTGCAACTCTTCTAAACAGTTTCCTTGTTTAAGTTGATGAATGCTGCAAAATCCTTGCCTTCAGTAAATGTTTGGGGCTACAAAGAGATTTATTGTTCTATCGTTCAACTACGACCCACACATAATAACCAAGAGGGTGGCAGTCTGAGGCGTTAGATGGCCTGATGTGAAGGGGTGATGTAGTCGCAGATGACCTCTGACAGCCATGACTAAATTTGCTTGATTGTGTGGCAAGGCGCAGAGTTCTTTTGACAAACTTCGGATCTTCCAGCAGCCACACTCTTGACTCAGGACAGCACTACATCCTCAAGACAAATGATGTAGGCCGCCGTGTTGAGTCTGAGGCCCGTTGGGAAGCTGAATGGAGGCATAACGTCACCCTCACTAGTGATCACTCCAAACACCATGATGCCAAGCAAGCCGTTTCTAAATTTCATGCGGAGTAAATTGTGCCATGTTGCTATTTTTTCTCACAGAACGTATCAAACTGACCCTACTACACTGTACAGTCGATAAAATCATATCACAAACAATGCGCATGGGAAAAATAATGAAACTATAAGATGCTGACAATTTACTCATCGCACTCTGTGCGTTTATATATATATATATATATATATATATATATATATATATATATATATATGAGCTATGAGCTGAAGATAGATAATTTTTTATACATATCAAGAGCAATTATGAGCGACCGAAGTACGTCATAGTGAAAAAGGTATCGGAAAACGCGTTTCGTATATCTGCGTTCAGTTTCTTAAAACAGGTATTTGTTTTAAAAGTGTTGGGATCAAAAACAAAACAAAAAATTAAATTATATCTATATATATATATATCCAAAACACACATTTAAATAAGTATTTTTAAAAATTTTAAATTCACTCATATCAACAACGTCAACAATGAAGTATATTGTCGTATATATATATATATATATATATATATATATATATATATATCTTCGAAGTAGCACAAATGGGTTGACTACCTGGCAAAGTGCTATAAGCAAACTCCGAAACTGTGTTGCAGTAATCTATGTTTTATTATAAACACTTATAAGAAAAATATGACTCTCTCTCTCTCTCTCTCTCTCTATATATATATATATATATATATGTGTGTGTGTGTGTGTGTGTGTGTGTGTGTGTGTGTGTGTAAAAAAGAAACTACTTGATATCCACCTCGAATATATAATATTAATATAGGAGAACTGTGTATCTCCTTGAGGTGTGTAAAGGAAATAAAGAATTGGAGGAGAGGTCTCTAAAAAAAAAATAAGAAAGAAACGAAACACTACTACTACTATTAATACTACTACTACTACTACTATTTCTACTAATACTACTACTAATAATGATAGTAATTTGCAGTCAAAAGTCTTTAGATGTGTTTACAAAATATGCCTGGGAGTAATAAGCTATATAAAAGAAAATGCTTTCGATACTGCCTAATAAATGATTTATTTCTAAAAAATACGAAACGCAACTTACTCGCTCGACTCTCAGAAGAAAAAAAAATTGTCACTCAAATAATGTATTGAAAACAATAAAAAATAAATAATAAACAGCAATAAAGCGAGATACAGAACGATTGAAGTCAGAAACGTATATTTTTTAAACACTTCATTTCTTTTTTTTCGGTCTTTCTCTTCTTTTTCTTCTATGTACCTTGTCCTTTCAGGACGTAGGTGATCACGGCCTTCCACCTCTCCCTATGGCTCTTAGCACGCTTTCTCCTGTAACATTACGTAACTCCCATTCCCTTCAAATATGTTATCCGCTGCTTTCCCCTGTCTCTTCTTTCCTCTATCTGGCCTGTTAGTATCAGGTTCTCCAAGCCCTCCTTCCTCATTGCATGTCCTAGGAAGTTCAGCTGTCTCTTCCTGATGCTCAATATTAATTTCTTTTTCGTTTCCATTCGTTGCAACACCTTATCATTGCTCACATGCTCGATCAATGATATCCGCAGCATCCTTCTGTAGAACCACATTTCAGCTGCATCAGGTTTTCCCTTCATCTTTGTTGATATTGTCCAACATTCAGTGCCATATTGAAGAACTGACATCACATAGCAATCCAGTACTCTCTTCTTTGTTTCTAGTAAAAGTTTCCTGTGTCTTAATACTTTACTCAGCTTCTGGAACGTATTTTTCGCCATGCCAATACGCCTTTGGATCTCTGTGTCGCACTTTCCGTCTTCAGTTAGAACATTTCTCAGATATTTCGATTTAAGGCTGAAATCTATATATATAAAGACAATCTGTGAGTCTGTGTATGACTGTTCCCTATGCACGCCTACATTTTTTAAGCTTCGTCATACAAACTTTCTAGGGACACATATCTACAGGGAAGCTGGGTCGACACATACTTTTGAGTTAAAGTTCAGCAATTTTCCCTTTCGCACTTTTTTGCCAATGAAGCCGACTGTTTGCATTTGCTCCGTAAAAGATCTAAGATGGAAGATGGTTGCTAAATAACGTCACAGAAATCAAATCACACGTGTCAAACGCGACTAAAATATTTTTTATTAAAAAAAAAATGAGCCTTTATATTTCATTTTTATTCCGACGTTTTAAAAATAAGAAATTTAAAAAAAAATAAGAAGTATTTAAAAAAAGTGTTTTTTCAAACAAAAACAAAATATGTAAAAAAGAAGTGCCTATGGTTAATTTAATTATTTAAGTCTTTTGTTTTTCAGATTTAATATTTCATACTTCAGAAAATAAAATTTTTAAAAAAAATTCGTGTGGCATTAAGGTACATTTTTTTCTAAAATTAAATGTCTATATTTTTAAATATTCTTACAACATGTAATCTCTTTTTGATGATACTTTGTGGTTAGAGCCAAGACCAGATGTTTGCATCTTCTCCTACTACAAATATGAGTTGCATGGGCAACGCCGGGCTATGATGCTAGTATTCTCTAAAACACACATTGCCTAATGTTCGGTTAATGCCGTTCACGGAAAAGCGTTTAAAAATATATATTTGACAAATAAATATTTCTTAGCAGTCAGTATTTATTATGAGTGTTGACTTTGAGTGACTCAGTGTTTGGCATTTTCTGATATATTGTCACATGTGGGTGGTAACAACAAGTTCAGTTGCTCTGCCAGTAATTTTTTAATTTTCTTAATGAGTGAAATTAATAACTACTGGCCTGGAACCTAGAAAAGATAAAAAATTGGTGCTGTCCAACAGACATCGAACCTCTCTATTTATTAGATGCATTTTTCGGTTAAAGAAGTTGATTCCACTGATGGAAAAATGGGTAGAGGTTACATTCCTATCGACAGGTAGAGATTCCCTTTTGTAGGAATTCTCGATTTCAGCCAAATGTTATTTATTTCGCTGTTAAAGAATATATATATATATATATATATATATATATATATATATATATGAGTTAAGTAATTTTTTTTTTTAAATGTCTCTTTTGTCTTCAGATAGTCTTTCGTTTAAAATTAGTGAGGTTTCTCCAATGGATTATATCTGGCAATGCTAGCACTTGAAAGAGTAAATTCCTCCTTCAAAACTGACTGGTTCTTCACCGTAAAGAAAGTGACCAAAAATTTGGCATAAAAAATGCTACTCTAATTAAAATAAAAAATAATTCATTAAGACGAAAATGTCAAGAAAGTTCAGCAATTCTTGGCAGATTTAATGTTATCAAAATGTGAAATATTTTAAAACGAAGGGGATGGAAAGAAAATGAAGAAAAATATAGATGAATTTAGCTGGATTGCAAAACAAAACAAAAAAGTATAAATATTTTAAAAAATATTCTTTAAAATATTTAAAAACTACCAACGTCTCTCGTTCATATGCATGTGTAATCACAATAATGTCAACAAACCCAGCCCGATCGATGAAGGCATAACGGATAAAACACGCCACAAATATTTTTTATTTATTTTGTCTTACAGTTCCTTCATATATTTTATGAATATATATATATATATATATTCCATTTTAAACGAGTTATTACATGTATGTATGCATGCATGTATATATATATATATTCATGCATACATACATGCATATATATATATATATATATATATATATATATATATATATATATATATATATTATAGATTGCTGCAACACAAGAGCCGTTGTGTTTCGAAGTTTGCTTATAGCATCTCGTCAGGCAGTCAACCCATTAGTTTGTACTACTTCAAATATATATATATTTATATATATATATATATATATATATATATATAGAGAGAGAGAGAGAGAGAGAGAGAGAGAGAGACTTCATCGTACAAATATTATGTTGACCTTGTTGATATAAGTGAATTTCAAATTTTTAAAAATATTCATTTAAATGTGTGTTTTATATATATATATATATATGTGTGTGTGTGTGTGTGTGATTCAAATTGTTTTTTTTTTTTTTTTTTTTTTTTTTTTTTTGGATTATGATTCCAACAGTTTTTAAATAAATATCTGTTATAAGAAACTGAACGCATATTTACGAAACGCGTTTTCCGCTAACTTTTCTACGATGACATAATTTTGTCGCTTATAATTTGTCATGATATATGTATATAAAAATTATCTATCTTCATCCCCCCCCCACACATATATATATATATATATGGTTAGAATTGAATTAGCTTAGTATACAGTTATATTAAAATGTGCTCAAGACATATATAATGTAGAGCTTTTATATATTTTCATCTGGAAATCTGTTGATTACGCAACTTTGGTTTCAAACTTTTATATCTTTAGGGATCTTATATTAACTGATTTTCCAACGCTTTTTTCAAACGCACAACAGGGACTTTCAGAACGCACAACTCGTAGTTAAAATAACTAGAATTTCAAAATAAAGGAGGACTTTTATAAGATTTGATAAGATTTGTAATTTTTGAAAATTGTTTGAGAGTGATGACTTTTTTCCAAATTTCCGGTGTTACCTAGACAGGTAGTGACATATACTTTTATAAAACTCTTCTCCATAAGTAAATAATATATATATATATATGTTAGTGGCGTGCAAAGGAAAAGGGCAATGAGTCGGTTGCCCAAAGTTTCAGTGGAGGCGTCAATTTCGATGGTGTATATTATTTTTGTTTTTATTTTGCAAATACACCTAAAATTAGATGTTAAATTTATATAATATATTTCTTAATTTTAATTTTAAAAATGTTTATATTTGGCTGCTGGCAATTTGGCCAAACCTGTGAAGAACATTTTAAATAGCGTTCAAATGACTCTGGCATATTTATAAACATGTCTCCAAAAAAGAGCTGTCTGGCGGTGGTGGATGAACACCAGTTACACACGGTGATCAATTTAGTCTGCTCATTAAGTATATCTCGCCCAGAAGAAATTAAACTTAGTATTCTGTTGTGATTTTTGGTGGGTGGGGAGTAAGATGCGCCAGTCGCAATTCACGCTCCGGTCGTTACCAGTCCTTTGCACACCACTGAATACAGTTTTCCCAAGCAAAAAATGACACACAAAACTTTTACAAAGCTAATGGTGGCAAACAACTTATCCAATA
>JBBBDQ010001287.1:1520000-1535000 GCA_037127315.1 Ascarosepion bandense | reverse complement strand
AACAACTCCGCAACCCCCGCTGACGTCGGCTTCGTCGTCGCCTTCGCCGCCACCTTCGCCGCCTTCGTCCTCGTCACCCCCACCGCAGCAGCAGCAGCAGCAGAAGCAGCAGCCTCCCCCTCTTTTGCCGCCGCCTCCGCCGCCACCGCCTCCGCCCTACCACCTCCAGCTACATCAATTGCAGCAATTTCATCAGCACCACCACCTCCACCACCAGCAGCAACAACACCAACAGCTCCTCCTCCGTCAGCAGCAACAACAGCCCTACCATCCACACCACCACCACCAGCACCACCACCAACAGCAGCACCATCACCATCACCAGAGCCATCAGGCATTACTCTCCTCTCCGTCAGTCCCGTCACCCACAACGCTGTCTCCATCACCGTCGACCCCCTCATCCCCTTCATCGTCCCTCTCTCCGCTCTCGCCGGCTAACGTCTTCTCGCCGGCACAACCATCAGGACTAGTCGTTGCCAGCCGGGCTGTCGTCACGGTCTCCCCATCTTCTTCATTGGGAGCGGGTCTCCTATCTGCCTTCACAGTGGCTGCCGACAGGGGCGGCGGTGTCTACCGCAGTTCATCCTCTTGCGAATCACCCGGTGCTGCGAGCAGGGTGATGTCCTCATCAACAACGTCAGCTTCTTCGCCCGTTACGCACAACGGGCACTTCACGAAAATATCTGGGGTTCCCTGCCCGGCGACGCCGACCCGTTATACGGCCCCTGTACATATTGATGTTGGGGGTGTCATCTACACATCTTCACTAGAGACACTTACAAGGTAAGCTAGCTAGAAATCGAAGTGTAGAAAGGTCTTTCTTAACTTACGCTATAATCCCAAGTTACTGTTTTATATCTATATCTATATCTATATATATATATTTAAAACAAAAAGGGGAGAGTAACTGTTTTTTACAAAAAAAAAAAAAAAGCAAAAAAAAAAAAACGAACGATGATGACGATGGTTGGGAGGGGCAAAGCACCCGTCCACATCGACGTGGGGGGAGTTATCTACACGTCGTCTTTAGAAACATTAACCAGGTAAGAAAAGCGTCATCAACGAATGATTGATTGTATGTTTTGTATGACTTTTAATAATTATGTCTATAACTTGAATTTCTCATTCTTTAAAACTGGGGGAGAAAAAGAAGAAAAAAAAAGAAAGAAAAGAGTGTCGGTTTCGCTTTTTCATTTTTCTTTAAATTTAAAACCGAAAAAAGAAAAAAAAAAACCAAGTAGAAATCGATGCCTATATTTAGAGATGCGTGTGTGTTTCCATAAGAAAATATAAGATGTCATTTTCTTTATTTGCTAAAGACTATCCGTTTCATTTTTTGCTCATGATTTTCGCATACCATCTATTTACCTATATGTCTGTCTGTTTATCTCTCTGGCTTTCTGTCTGTAATAATCTTTGGCTTTATCTCTGTATGTCTGTTTATCTCTTTGGTTTTCTGTCTGTTTAACTATCTGGCTTTCTGTTTATCACAGTTTCTTCATTATCTCCTCTCATCTTTATCTATCTATCTATCTATCTATCTATCTATCTGTCTATCTATCTATCTATTTCAGTGTTCATATCTATCTATCTATCTATCTATCTATCTATCTACCTATCTATCTATCTATTTCAGTGTTCATATCTATCTATCTATCTATCTATCTATCTATTTCAGTGTTCATATCTATCTATCTATCTATCTATCTATCTATTTCAGTGTTCATATCTATCTATCTATCTATCTATCTATCGCAGTGTTCAAATCTATTTATCTATTTCAGTTTATATCTATCTATCTATCTATCTATCTATCTATCTATCTATCTATCGCAGTGTTCAAATCTATTTATCTATTTCAGTTTATATCTATCTATCTATCTATCTATCTATCTATCGCAGTGTTCAAATCTATTTATCTATTTCAGTTTATATCTATCTATCTATCTATCTATCTATCTATCTATCTATCTATCTATCTATCTATCTATTTGTTTGATCACTCATTAATAAATGTATTCGATACGGTTTGTTCGAAAATGATTTGCTGAAAACAAGGACGCTTTTCTTCAAATTCTCTTTATTTATCATTTTTTTTTTCAAATTCCGATAAAGGAGTTAAAGAACGAAGGAGGCAATTTCGTGTTGCGTATATCAAATACCATCCATTGGTTTAGGGAGAGTCGCCTTTGCGGACCTCAGACATATGGAACAATACATAGCTTATTGAAAAATACACACGCACTCTCTCTCTCGATCACACACACACACACACACACACACACACACACTCTCACACACACACACACACACACACACACACACACACATATGTTACTGTTTTCTTTCTCTCTGGCTACATTTTCTAGTACCTCCATGAATATATATATATTGTCATTAGTCTGACAGTTTAACAACCTGACAGGTTGTTTCATTATGTATCTCTGTTTATTCAAAATTATACATGAACGTGTATTTTCCCCAGTTTTAATCAATCTCTGAGCAGGTATCACTTTTTGTTTAATTAGTATCCTGTTTTCCAAAACTGACATTATCTATCTATCTATCTATCTATCTATCTATCTATCTATCTATCTATCTATCTCTGTTCGTTTTAAAACTGATCTATCAAGATTTATTCCCGCACTTGTATCGATCTGTCTGTCTCTCTGTTTGTCTGTCTGTCTGTGGGTTATCAAAACGATTGTGAAGAAAACCGCTCCCTTGAACACTGATGCATTTGAGCATCGTATATACTTACTTTTCTTTTCGACTGAGTGCAAAACAAATTTGTTCGATAAATGGACATCTCTCCGATTCCTAGCTTAGATCGGACGCAATAAAATGGTCGTCAGTCTGCTTATTGGATGTTTCATGGCATGTCGACATTGACAGACAAAGGTAAGCCGTATAAATTATTAATCTAATAATCGCACTACTCGAAACGAATTACCTCTACGAACGTCGGTTCAGTCCATCTCTGACGGTAGCCGTTTAGTAAATTTAGCTCTCGACCCCCTCGCGTATTCGCTCGTAAATATTTATTTAACAGGGTGTGTTTGATGTGACAAAAGACTGCAATAGAGCAACATTTAACAACGATAGGACCGTTTAGATGGTGGAATATTTGACAGTCTGTCTGTCTGTCTGTCTGTCTGTCTCCCCCCTTTTTTTCTTGTCTGCAGTTTGAAGACTTGAATTCTATATTAGATTGTCGTATATTTCTGAGTGTGCGTTTGTGTGCGAGAAAGAGTGAGAGAGAGAGAGAGAGAGAGAGAGAGAGAGCAGGAGGCAGGTGCTCATTAGGACAATGATGCTAAACCCACTGTTCGATTATCTTTTTATAGATCTCAAACAGCGGACAAAATATTTTATTTGCGACAGACAAAATTTAAAAAAAATATATATGTATTTGCAAGGTTTTACTACAACATACAGCAAAACTTCACTTTTTTTTTCTCAGGAAATAAATGATATACATTAGGTACGTTAAGGCAGAACGTAATTTTTTCTTTTAATGGCACAGGAAAATATAATTACGAATAAGTTGGAGATATAAATAAATATATATCCAGGAATATCTTATGCTATCTCTCATTCTGTCGAAGATTTAAACATACATAATTCGCCGATTGACGAAGCGGGCCTTAGATTAGGCACAAGGCTGAAAGAATGGAGCACCCAGTTGGAATCAAGCGAAGTCGTAATTGAATTAGAAATACAAGCAGGCTAACCTATAAAACCACATCGAAGTGCCCAATATTTCTTATATATATATATATATATATATATATATATATATAGTATTTAATTTTATCATGTCAAGATATTCAAATGTTGGCCATTTATTGCCGATATAGCATATATATATATATATATATATATATATATATATATAGCGAACATAATCATGCGTTTAGGTGCACAGATATTATCACATCATTTTTTATGTAATAGCTATATATATATATATATAAATATATAAGAGAGGGAAAATGATGAATAAGAGTAAAGTTTACATCGTTTTAATTTCTAATAAAAAGAGTTTTAGAAAATATGCATTATATTTCCGCATTTAAGAACTGGAATTGGTTAGTGTGTGTGTGTGTGTGTGTGTGTGTGTGTGTGTGTGTGTGTGTGTGTGGGTGGGTGGGCGGTGCAGTGAATATTGGCTCGAAACTAGAAGTCGGAGAGACGAGTTCGAATTCCAGTTGAATTCGTTGCATTTACTTATGCGGAAATCCCTCGGAAAAGGTATTAATACGTCACATCTCCCCGCAGCTATTGGGTAAGTAGCTAGGCAGATTGAGCTCAATAGTCTTGATTGGTGGAAAATCTTCTGACACATATGTACCTTTCGAGACATGATCGCCCACTTGTGTATCACATATGCCACTTAACTTTATATATAATTCTGAATGAGTATATATATATATATATATATATATATATATATATATATAATTATAGATGTGGGTATATATATATATATCTATATAACTATAAATTTGTGTGTGTGTATATATATATATATATATATATATATATTGACAAATGTATTTCTCTCTCTTTCTATATATATATATATATATATATATATATATATAGAATTAATGGATTTATTTTAATCCATCATTTTCATTACTTCAAAATCTTATTATAAAACATAATAAATAAATGAATAATAATCTTTCTCATTCACCCCCCCCCCACACATATATATATATATATATATATATATATATATATATATATATATATATATATACTCCAAATAGGTGCCGGTGGGAGTTGTCCGTGATGTAATATGATTTGATTCATCAGGGAATTTTCGGGTATTTTCAAAATTATATCATGGGTGTGTGCGGGTGAGTTTGATCCAATATATATATATATATACAGAAGGATAAATAGACTACAAAATCTACAAATTATTTTTATATGTATGTGTGTCACTATGTCTCAGTGTCTATGTAGATATTTTGTTTGAAAAAAGATTTTATAATTCCTGGTTATTTTTGGAATCTAAGGGCCTGGTATGTTTTATTTGTTTTTCTTTTGTTATTGGTGCAAAACTGCATCCGGACATGGAATCCCATGTTGATGTTGATATTAATATATTACAAAGAAGATTAAACTTAAGAAAACAATAAATAATTAATGATGGACACAGAGGAAAACAGTATCAGCCAAAATGTCTTAAGTTAGTCCCTTTTTAGAGAAGATTTTAGAATCTGAAACAATATTAGTTGATGGTAAGTATTCAATAGCGGTCCTGTCTGTTCATCTTTGTTCAGCCACCTTCATCGTCATATCATAATCCAAATCATTAATATATATATATATATATATATATATATATATATATATATGTATGTATGTATGTGTGCGTGTGTGTGTTTATATGTATGTATGTATGTGCGCATAGAAAAAAATATTAGAAACCAGAAAATTGTGTATGATTATTTTTTACAAATGATATGTTTTAATGCTGTATTTACACACACACACACACACACACACACACGCTTACGCACATATATAAATATATGTATGTATGTATGTATGTATGCATATGTATATATTTACTCATACATAATAATATTCATGTGTATGTATAATTTTATATTGATACAAGTACTAGCAATATCTATATGTTAACATTTCTGTAAACCTCTCTGAAGATTATATATATATATACACAGTTATTTTAAAGTTACAGACTATATCAATAAACGTTTATATCCTTAATTATAAGTGTGCCTTATTTTGTTTGTCAGTGTACAATGACACACACACACACACACACACACACACACACACACACACACACAAGTTAGACTAAAAAAAACAAACAAACCCAACTTTTATAAAAGATAAAATTTACTTCTCTCTCACCTTAAGCTTTGCCAAATTTTGGTAATGAATGAGTTAACGGAAAAATCTTTGAACAAGGTTCGATCATCAAACAACCTCTGTAATATAATTGAATCGTTATTAAGTTCATATGAGATGGTTTTCGCTTTTATATATATATATATATATATATATATATATATATATATATATATATATATAATTATATGGTTATATATCAATTTATATTGATATATAACCATATAATTATATTATATTAAGCTCTATAATACGCATTATATTGAGCACTGTTTATAATAAAATAAATGCCTGAGCACTCAAAATAAAAAAAGCCTTGAGTCCTCTTCACTTGGAATTATATATATATATATATATATATATATATATATATATATTGATTGTTTACCTAGTTTATGTTCATAATAAGGTTAGACCAGTGAACGTTGGTATTAAAATTGTTATTAAATTAAAATTATATTGAATAACTTTTGAGTATTTTCTATTTGTAAACGATTTATTATGCGACCTAGGTTTCTACCATAAGTGGTGTCTTCAGGCGATATTTGAAATTAATTTATATATTTATTTATTTCCTTGAATATAATATTTGAAATTTATTTATATATTTATATTTATATTTATTTATTTAATAGAAATAATCTTTAATTTTTTTTTTCAAGAAAATATTGTTTCAGAAATTTATGTAAAAATGATGATTATTTTCCAAAAATAAGAAAAATATTGGAGCCCATTTTGTATTGTAAATAAAAACGCATGCGTTTCAAAAAAGCAAACTGTGAGAGAGACGGAGATTTTTGTCTCGTCAGTTAAAGATTATATATATATATATATATATATATATATATATATATATATATATATATATAATGTTTATAATAATTTTTATAATTCGTCAGTATTTCTGAAATGAGGTAGTAATTACAATATGTACATTATTCTGACTATTGTCCTCACCTTTGTTGCCATTTGTATGTTTCGGCCGTTTTACGCTCCGGCCTTCTTCACGTGCTCGTAATTTCTAATTATTTTTATTAACCTATATAAATGTACATATGTATAGATTAAACGGTAGACACAAAAATAAAAAAAACTGAAATAGGAGATTAATTGAGACTCAAACAGATAAATTGATCTGATCTGTAAAACATAGAGACTGCAGATAGATAGATACAAAAAAGACTAAAATATATATGAAATGACTTCGATTTATAAGATAAATAGATACAAATATATATATATATGGGAGCAAAATATGAACTCCTATTCCTCCTCTTCCTAAATATACCATTTCAACACCCTGTAACCCCGCGACTACCAGCTCTGTCCTTTTCCACTTTGTGATCGTTGTTAACCAAAAACCCCTCCACACTCTAACTCAGGGCCTTCGCCATTTGGAAAAAAACAATGTCGCTGACGTGACGTAGAGTCTCTATTAGAGATCCTATGTTGAAATGTACATCCAACACCTTTGAATTTTGAAAATTTTCTCTAATATATATATATATATATATATATATATATATATATATATATATAGGTAGATAGATAGATAAATAATAAAGGTAGGTAGACAGGGAAAGAGAGAGATTAATTTGCTTGTTTTTTTGTTTTTGTTTTTGTTTTTTTAATCATATCGTCCCGAGCAAGTCGATAACGCCACTGATGTGCAGGGGGCTACGTAAGAATGAAAAGATTGGAAAAGAGAAAACCGGAGACCCCATCCTAAGCAGGGAACAAGGGATGAGCCTCTTCATTTGTTCAATAGACGTGGGTGGAGTGTGAACCGGGAGATAGTTGTTTCTTGTTTCGTGGTATATCAACACCTCTATGGGGTATTTAATGCCGAAATCTAACTATTTTGCACGCATTTTTGTTGTTGAGATAACAATGGTTATAGGGATAAAAGTCTTACTAATTAATCCATAGAAGCTGGCAAAAGAAATCGATTCATACGTTCTCATGGGTTTTTGGGCATAAGTGAATATAATGAACTGAAGTGAAAATCGAACACGACTCTCCGATCAACTATTCTGGTAATTATCTATGACACCACCCACACATCGAAACTTACGGCACCTGGTATTCCCAAGTTGTCACCCATAGATAGTGGTTAAAAGTGATAAAGGCAATGTAAATATATATGTATATATTTAGATGTGTCTGTTTATCAGCGTGTGTGATAAAGTAAATATGCAATATACATTTCAATTTTGTTGTTATATATATATATATATATATATATATATATATATATATATATATACAATTTCAAATTAAAATAAACCTCGTCTCTTGTTAAGACACAAGTAGAGTGGAAACAAAATCGGTGCTTTTGAAGTGATATTATAACATATTTATGTTATAATTTCTAAATATCTATCTATATCTATATCTATATCTATCTATCTATCTATCTATCTATCTATATATATATATATATATATATATATATATATATATATATATATTGTTGTAATAGTCTTATTATAAGTCCTTATAAAAACATTTTACATAGTTACATAAAAGCTTTCATGAATCAGTACTATCAATTGTACTTCATTGGGCGATAGTTGGTAAATGTTACGAACTGTGTATTTTTTCTCTATTTTTTCATACTAAGGTATATATATATATATATATATATATATATATATATATATATATTGTGTGTGTGTGTGTATTTAGGCAGCATTTTTTCATTGATGCATATTTCATTAAATAATATAGTCAAGTTTTCTCTGTTTATTTTATAACAAATTTATTTTTTATATTGTCTCATTAGCTTAATAGCATTATCATTAAAGGAAGAAAGAAAATTAAAATATTGTAACATGATTTTTTAATAATCCAATCTTAGCTTTATATATATATATATGTGTGTGTGTGTGAAAAGAAGCCGTGAACGATTTGTTTAAAGTGTAGATTTATTGTTAATATTACTTGTCTATGATGGTATTTGTGCCGCTACACGTGTTTCGAGTCCCAGTCCACTCTGTTAAGGCCAATAAATTTGTAACTGTGCATATCGAAATGCATATATATATATATATATATATATATATATATATATATATATATATATATGAATGGATATCTACTAATTAAATTATTTTTATGGCATTTGGTTATAGTATGAAAAATCATGTGCAACATGGTCAATTTTGGAAAATGTAAAATTATATATAAAATATTAAGCTACACTTCGACAGTATAATAAAACTGACAAGGGATGCCTGTGAATTATTTAGAGCTTTCAGGATTTTCCTTTCGTTTACAATGTGCGTTGTGGTGCATTGGATATCGGCTCAGAACGAGAAATCGGGGAGCCGAGTTCGCATTCAAGCTGAATTCACTGCATTCACTTACGCGCAAATACCCTTGGGAAAGGTATTAATCCGTCTATTCCTTCCAGTTATGGGTTAAATAACTGGACAGATTGGGTTCTATAGCCTTGGCTGGCAACCAATCTACCGCAGAAAGCAATGGCAACCAATGGCAGGATAATCTTCTGTCCAGTCAGTCATGTCTCTTTCGAGACATGATCGCCCAAGCGTGTATCACGTATGGCACTTAACTTACTGACTGACTAATAGCTGTAAAAATTCTAACTTCTTATCAATGACCAACAATTGTCGAAGCGGATCACAATTTCAGACAGCAAGTAATTTATTTCACTCAAACAGATCGATTTAGAGAAAAACATGCATGTATCTAGCATTTTTAATATATATATATATATATATATATATATATATACAGCCGCTATATAACATAAGTTTGTAAAAAGTAATTTATTATAAGAGCATAACATATTTAATACATTTAATGTAATATAAGTAAATATTTATTATATATTTTCGTAATTTTTTTATCCTTAAACATCAAATGGCTCATGATTAAACATAATAGACATTCATTGCCTGGTATATTTAACAGTATATGTTTAGAAAAATTAACTGCTGCCTCGATACACTGTGTAGACCCAATTTTTTATAAATATATTTTGTAATATAAGTCTGTGTGTGTGTCAATATATATATATATATATATATATATATACACACATATATAGAGATATATATTACAAAATATATTTATAAAAAATTGAGTCTACACAGATATTTATCTATCTATCTATCTATCTATCTATCTATCTATCTGTGTAGACCCAATTTTTTTATAAATATATTTTGTGATATATATATATATATATATATATGTGTGTGTGTGTGTAAATATATATATGCATATATATATATATATATATGTATATATATATTCGCACACACACACACATATATATATATATATATATATATTTTCATCCGCAGACAGATCGTTTCGCTGTATCACAGCTCATCAGTACGGTTAGACTCCGATTATATATATATATATATATATATATATATAGAGAGAGAGAGAGAGAGAAAGAGAGAGATGTAGATATAGATGTGTGTTTGTTCTCATAATAGTTAGCAAGCTAAGCTAGAACAATTATGAATGAGTAGTGAGTTCGATCCTCACGAGGTGATCCAAATTTCGGCTATGTCCTATGTGTTAAATAATTATGCCCGTGTGCGTGTTTGTGTGTTCGTTCGCCTGGGCGTGTTTGAATCTCTATAGTGATTACTTAAAGCGGACATGTTTAAAACATCTTAATTAAAAAAAATTATTGAATCCCATCTTTATCGTTTGAACGAATTCCCGGAGAATTACTCGGGTGCATCGGCTCCCCAAGACACACACACACACACACACACACACGCACACACACACAAGCACAAACACACATACTCTTTTCCAATCTTTTCACTTTCTTTTTTGCTTTTTTTTTTTCAATTGGAGTAGATAGACTGAACTATCGCCCGGTTCACTCTCCACCCACCTCTATTGAACAGGTGCAGAGGCTCATCCCTTGTTCCCTGTTTAGGATGTGGTTTCCGGCTTTTTCTTTTCCAGTCTATTCCGTCTTACTTAGCCCCCTGCACACCAGTGGCCTTACCGCCTTGCTTGGGTTGATGTGATTAATATATATATATATATATACACATGCACACGCGCTATTATAATCCCGATATTTCAACCCACTAAATGAAGACAGGTTCGATCCCTACCACACACGCCTCCCATGTTAGATCCAATTTTTTTTTTTTATGTCACAATTTTATTTTTGCCAGGAAAGAACTTCCGTTCACTTTTTCTTTTGGGGTGGCGGGGTAGTTATGTGTGCGTATGTGTCACTTCAATATTATGTGTATTATAAGTGGATGTATTTTTTTTTTCTGTTACATTTAACGTTAATTTTAATGGGTGCACATATTTTAGTTGTTGACCCTATTTCGTTGAGTTTTCTTTCTCTTTTTGGTATTCTTTATTCTTTTCTGCCTAAACATTTTGATATAGATCCTTGTAAATATGTACAATCGTATTCTAACCAACCATTTTCAATCTGCAAAAAACACCCACCGAAAGTCTACAGTAGTCAACAGAATAGACCAGCTTCAAACGGCTTTAAACAGTCACGCACGCTTGTGCGCACACACACACACAGACTACCTACCTCAAAATTCTCACTTTCTCCCACTTTCTCTATGATTATATTTATTTAAAGGGAAGGAGAAAGGAGAAATTGAAAAAAAGATTTTTTAAAATGATTTATTTCCATTTTGAGAGCTCTGTATCTCCGCTTAATTGTATATGAAAATATTTCCCGCCATATAACACCCCAACCGTTTTAGCAATCAAACTTCAGAAAAATATATTTAGTAATCATAGAGAACTCGTCATTCGTACATATTAATACATATTTTAGAGGGTTTTTTTTATTTTTATTTTTTTAGAATTTATCATTTATATATCGTTATATATCAACTCTGCAGTCTCCATTTACTGTAAATGTAGTGTAATGGATATGGCTTCGGAATAAGAAATCGAGGAACCGAGTTCGAATTCCAGTCGAATTCGTTTCATTAACTTACGCACAAATACCCTTGGGAAAGGTATTAACTCATCGCTTCTCCCTTCAGTTTGAATAGAAGGACAGGTTAGGGTCTATAACTTTGGCAACCAACCAGCACACCACAGAAATAAATAGCAACTTAATGTGCAAAAATCTTCTGCCTAGTCAGTCATGGATCGAAAGAGACATGATCGCCCATGTGTGCATCAGGTATGGCTATTAACTAACTGATCTCGATAAAAGAATTGATTAGCAGAAAAGATTGTGTTCTATAGCCTTGGTTGATAACCTGTCTACTGTAGAAAGAAATGGCAACCTACTGCGAGAAAATTTTCTGTCGACATAGATTGAAAAAAATCATGATTTCCCATGTATATATTTCGTATGGCAATTAATTTACTGATCTGGATAAAAGTATTGAATAGCAGGAGAGATTGAGTTCTGTAGCCTTGGTTGGCACAGAAGAAATGGCAAACTACGGAGACGTGATCGCCCAAGAATGTATCACGTATGGCAATTAACTGACTGACTGATATATAAAATATCTCTCTGCATTTTTTTTTTTTTATATATATTTTAATTTTATTCTGGATCACACACACATACACACACACATAAACATACACACAATTTTTTTCTTCTTTCTTTCTCTTTTTTCTTCTCTCCCCCTTTTTGTCTTTTTAGTCGTTTATGTCTGTGAGCTTATATTGTTTACCCCTAAATTCTCCCTTTGTTTTGAGTGAGCAAATATTCCATACATTTTTATATATTTGTGTGATTTAATGTATATATCTCTTTCTTGTCTGTTTCTTTTTGAGTCTGTCTATTCTTAAATTTTGTGTGTACATATTTTTTTCAATAGGTTTGTTTTGTGTATGTACGATTTAATGTTTGTAGTCCTTTGCATTATATATATATATATGTGTGATTTGATGTATCTATTCTCAGTTTATTTCTCGTTTAAATAATACAAACTTCACTTCCTGTTGAAAGAGTTTTCCTTTTTTTTAATATTCTGCAAGAATTTACTTTTCAACGATTTGAAGGAAACAATGCAAAATTATAAAAGATAAATTATAAAATATAAAATTCTTCAACAATGAGAAAATATGTGTAGCAAACAGGATTGTTTATGTAGTTTTGTCTAGTAGGTGCAGGAGGTGATTTTGGAAGTATGTGCGTTGTGATACAGTAAATATCGACTCGGAACGACAAATCGGGGAGCCGAGTTCGAATTCCAGTTGAATCCCTTGCATTCACTTACGCACAAATACACTTGGAAAAGGTATTAATCCGTCTCTACACTCTACCGTCTCTACCCTCTACCAGTTATGGGTTAAATAATTGGACAAACTGGGTTCTATAGCCTTGGCTGGCAACCAGTCTACCGCAGAAAGCAATGCCAACCTACTGCGGGATGATCTTCTGCCCAGTCAGTCATGTCTCTTTCGAGACATGATCACCTAAAGCGAACACACAGTTTTAGACGAGAGAAAAAAAAAAGCCCCAAAATGAAGTCAAAATCCGCGAGAGTCAGTGAAACTTAGTTTAATTTGTAACGTTGTGGTGCAATGGATCCGAGTTCGAATTCCCGTTGAATTCGAGGCATTCACTTACACGAAATTACCCTTTGGGAAATGTATAAAAAAAAAGTCATTTATCCCTCCAACTATGTGTTAAATAGCTGGACAGATTGGTTTGGTTGGCGAACAGTCGACTACAGAAAATAATGGCAAACTATAGTGGGAAAATCTTCTGCCCAGACATGTCTATTTCGAGAGATGATTGCCCAAACGTGTAACACGTATGTCACTTAACTGATTGATATAAATGTAAGTAGAGAGAAACAAATGTTGAAAAGATAGCGATGGTCACAATGCATAGCCAGATGCCCCTAATCAGATTGTCCCCTCTCAACAGTCGCTGGGTTTGGGGATAGTATGCACCAGCCCTGAAGGCTGGAATATGGTTAATTGATATTTAGAAGGCATCTCTCGTTTTAAATAATTTCTATTCAGTATGACATTATATTAACAGACTTTTATATATTATTAAACATTTTCTTTTTATTTAAGTCTTATATATATATAATTATAATCAGCAACACACACACACACACACATACACACACACATACATATATATATATATATATATATATATATATATATATATATTAATCATATCACCCCGAGCAAGGCGGTAACTCCACTGATGTGCAGGGGGCTACGTAAGAGCGAAAAGATTAGAAAGAAGAAGGCCGGAAATCACATCCTAAACCGGGAACAAGGGATGAGCCTCTACACCTGTTCAATAGACGTGGGTGGAGTGTGAAACGGGCGATAGATTAGTCTATCTTCTCCAATTGAAAAGAAAAAAGAATAAATGAATAAATTAAAAAAAATAATAAGAAAAGAAAATAAAAGTGAAAAGATTGGAAAAGAGAAAGCCGGAAACCACATCCTAAACAGGGAACAAGGGATGAGCCTCTACACCTGTTCAATAGACGAGGGTGGAGTGTGAACCGGGCGATAGTTTAGTCTATATGCTCACGTTTGTATACTAAATGTAAACAAAGTAATTTCTAAAGAATTAATTTATCTTTAATTTTTTATTTAAATAATGTATATATATATATATATATATATATATATATATATATATATATATATATATTCTACCAGCCATAGTTATTAGGTCACCCCAGCTTTAAAAAAAAAAGGATGTATTTCATACTATTTTTAGTATTTATTGCCAAGTGGATAATTGTAAATGAAAATAAAATGGTTCTTTTGATGTTATTTCTTCGCAAAATTTTACATGGCAACCAGGAAGCCTTAATAATAATGAGAGACAAGCATGGGGAAGAGAGCACAAAAACTGGACACCAAAAGAGTTCATTTGATGCACATGTTATTGTGAAGTATTAACAAAAAATCAATCTATTTTCGTTTAGAATTATCAGCTTGACAATAAATACAAAAACTAGTATGAAATACTCATTTCTTTAAAATAACAGGGATGGCCTAATAATTATGGCCGGTAGTGTATACAATCAGTAATACATACACACACACACACACACACACACACACACACACATATATATATATATATATATATATATATATATATATATATAT
>JBBBDQ010001287.1:1512500-1515000 GCA_037127315.1 Ascarosepion bandense | reverse complement strand
AATATTGCCCCACTCTATCGTGACGATTTTTATATTTACTTGAGGCAAGTATAGAACATTCTATAATCATCATTATTGTTTCTTTTGATTTCTATTGTGTACACATTTTCTTGTGGATCCCAACCAGATATCATGTTTGTAACCCCCCCCCCACACACACACACACACTAAAATAAAAACACCTTAAGATCCCACACATTTGACATAGATAAAGCCCTTCGTAATGAATGAAATGTATTTTGAGTACCATATTTTTAGGCACGAGCTACCAGGAGTCCCATAAATATGCCAATAAACCTTTTCCAATCACTCCGAGGGCTACAACTACAAATAGTAATATTTATGTCCTCATGTGTCCCCTCTTCGCCATTTTCACTTCAACATAAAGATACATTACAATTTCCAGAGACTTCTATTATTATTATGATGTCATTTTTCATCATATTTCTATTTCTGCTATGGTCGCACTACCAACCAGTTCTACAGGAAGACCTAAGGCAGGTCGTGGCGTGTTGTTATGGCTCCATTTCATGTTTTTTCTATCTTCCCTATCATCCCTAGCGTTACATAGACAAAGTTTTCCTTAGTGTGTGGGTTATACTTAATAAGACAATTTTTGTATATCTCTTAAGCTGGGGTTTTCAGGGATTCTTTCAATGTATTGTTTTGTTCCATTTTTTATCAATTCAAGTGCACCTACTATCACTGGCACGATTCTTGTTTTCAATTTACACATGTTTTCTATTTCAATTTCCAGGTCTTTGTATTTTGACAGTTTTTCGAATTCCTTGCTTGCTATGTTACAATCCGCTGGACAAGCCATATCAATTAACAGACAAGTTTTTTTTTTCTGCTTTTCAACAATAATGTCCGGCCTATTTACTTCTGTCTATTTGTTCACAGATTACAGATTTTATTATTATTATTATTATTATTATTATTATTATTATTATTATTATTATTATTATTAAGATGAGTAATATATTTATAACAGAAAAATGATAATTAGAAAAATACAAAACAGGACTGTTATATAGTATCAGTCCTCCTTTATGGCCGTGAATACTGGACAATCTCCTTACAGATCAAGAAGAGACAGAAATATAGCTCTACTGAAGGATGATGAGAATACTATGAATTGAGTAACGACGAAGTTCTAGAGACAATGTTCAAAAAGAACATTTAGAAACGAGACAGTTGAAATTTCTGGAACAAAATTGCTTGGAAAATTTGATACTCACAGGATAGATTGAAAGTAAGAGAAGCAGATGGACGCCAGGCAAAGCATTCTTAGCGAGCTTGAGCGAGTGGCCAGGGAAGAAGGATTTGGAAAAGATGGCAAAAGGAAAGAAGAAGTTGTGAGGTACAAAAGACAGACTATTGTGGAGAGCCATGATCACCAACGCACTGAAGGTACAAGTCACGATGAAGAGGAAGAAAAAGAATTATGTTTTTGTTTAAAGATTACGTATTATATATAGTAAATTATCATTATTCCCGATCATTATTTTTCCTTAATGGACTCATCACCTCAGAGATAAAATTTACCGTTCTCTTTTTATTTATTTTTTCTTTCTTGTTTCTCCTTCATTTATTCTAAAATTTGTTTCTATGTTTCTTTCTCTTTGTCTTTCTTTCATAATACTTCAGTTACACTTCATTCATTTTTTTTTCTTTTAATCATATCACCTCGAGCAAGGCGGTAACGCCACTGATCTGCCGGGGGCTACGTAAGAGTAAAAAGATTAGAAGAGAGAAAGCCGGAAACCACATCCTAAACAGGGAACAAGAGATAAGCCTCTACACCTGTTCAATAGACGTGGGTGGAGTGTGAACCGGGCGATAGTTTAGTCTATCTACTCCAATAGAAAAAAAAAAGTGAAGATTGGAAGAGAATACCAGAAACCACATCCTAAACAGGGAACAAGGGATGAGCCTCTTCACCTGTTCAATCGACGTGGGTGGAGTGTGAAACGGGCGATAGTTTAGTCTATCTACTCCAATTGAAAAAAAAGAGTAAAAAGATTGGAAAAGAGAAAGCCGGAAACCACATCCTAAACAGGGAACAAGGATGAGCCTCTACACCTGTTCAATAGACGTGGGTGGAGTGTGAACCGGGCGATAGTTTAGTCTATCTACTCCAATTGAAAAAAAAAAGAAGAAAAGTGAAAAGATTGGAAAAGAGAAAACTGGAAACCACATCCTAAACAGGGAACAAGGGATGAGCCTCTACACCTGTTCAATAGACGTGGGTGGAGTGTGAACCGGGCGATAGTTTAGTCTATCTACTCCAATTGAAAAAAAAAAGAAGAAAAGTGAAAAGATTGGAAAAGAGAAAACCGGAAACCACATCCTAAACAGGGAACAATGGATGAGCCTCTTAACCTGTTCAATAGACGTGCGTGGAGTGTGAACCGGGCGATAGTTTAGTCTATCTACTCCAATTAAGTCTTTTTGTTTATATTTTATCTCCTGTTTTTTCTTTCTTTTCAAAAGCTTT
>JBBBDQ010001287.1:1460000-1507500 GCA_037127315.1 Ascarosepion bandense | reverse complement strand
GTCTTCGACTAGCACCTCAAGACGATTCGGAATCTCTTGCAACTCTTCTGGAGGGTCACTTTGTTTAAATTTTACGACTGCTGCTACAGACTTTGCCTTCAGTTTATCTTTGATGTTCCAAGAGGTTTTGTTGAAAGAGAGACCAACTGTATCTCACACATATTTATCAATTGGGGTTGTAGTTTGGTAGGTTAGTTGGTAAGATATAAGGGCTTTTGTGGTTGCAGAAATTGTCTGACAGCCGTGACTGGGTTTTTCTGCTTGTATAACTTTGTACAGAGTCGTGTTGCCAGATATAGGATCTTCTAGCAGCCACCCTCTTGACCCAAGAGAGCACTACTTTCTCAAGGCATTGATGTAGGCCTCCGTGTCGAATCTGAGGCCTAGTGAGAAAATGAATAATGATATAACGTTGCTACAACTCGTGATCACTCTAAACACCATGATGTTGATGGGATATATTAGTTGTCATCTCTCTCTCTCGGTACTCATTTTTTTGGTCACAGCATCCTCTCCACTGTCCTCAGATTGTCACTAAAACACTCTAAAAAGTTCTTATTGAATCTTCCGGCGCGATTGCCAAGCAGTACACACATGCCATTTCCAAATTTCAGGCGGAGTAAATTACATCTTGGTGTTCATTTTTTTTTTCACTGACGGTAC
This sequence comes from Ascarosepion bandense, assembly GCA_037127315.1. Classification (NCBI taxonomy): domain Eukaryota; kingdom Metazoa; phylum Mollusca; class Cephalopoda; order Sepiida; family Sepiidae; genus Ascarosepion; species Ascarosepion bandense. The sequence goes on along the minus strand of JBBBDQ010001287.1, from coordinate 1,506,837 downwards.
GCAACTGATCCTACTATACTGCGTAAACGGTAAAAAAATGAAAAAAAAGAAAAAAGAGACACAGCGCATGTGCGAAATTAAAAATGTAACGTGGCGACAATTTACCCATCGCACGTGTGTGCGTGTATATATATATATATATATATATATATATATATATATATATAATCGCCGACTGACGCCAATTCGGTCGGGTTTCAGTCCTGGGTTAAAAGCAATCATATGTTTAACTGTACTGATGAGCTGTGATACAGCGAAACAGATCTCTCTGCGGATAACTATATATATATATATATATATATATATATATATATATATACACATTAGTAAGTAAGGCGCATTCCGTCAGTAATTAGTCCTGGTAGACGATTTGTGACCTTTATATAGAATAAAAAATAAAATGTTTTACCTTCTATGCATAAAAATCAGAGTAACCTTATTAAATTTGTTTGATTATTTGAATAATGTGTGTCACAGAAGTTACATATAGCTGCTGATCAATTATATGTACAGTAGGCAATGCCTACCTAGACTGCGGGTCTCTGATATATATATATATATATATATATATATATATATATATATAACATTTTTGTTCGAACTGCATTAACTGGTATCTTTTTATTATTTTTTTTTCCTAATATTTTGAATTGTTTGTCTGTCTATTTCTCTATCTGTCTGTTTGTCTATCTGTCTGTTTGTCTGTATGACTGTCTGTCTCACTCTCTTTTCTCGCACTCTGTCTTTCTCTCTAATTTCCTTATAGTCTTCTCCCCCTTTTCATTGTTTTTTTCCCATCCATCGGTATATTTAAGTACTTTTTTTTTATAATCCCGGGTTTAATTATTTAAAAAGAATCGATTAGCTTCAAGCGTAATCCGAACAAAACTTCTTATAACGAGGCACACACACACACACACACACACACACACACACACACACACACACACACACACACACACACACACACACACACACACACACACACACACATATATATATATATATATATATATATATATATATATATAGAGAGAGAGAGAGAGAGAGAGAGAGAGATGTGTGTATGTGTGTGATCTTGTCTTGCCATTTACCGTTTTACTGTAAATCTGACTTGTAACTGATTAATTGCGACATATCCACAAAAATATTTTTAATTCTGACTTTCATGCTCCTTCTTTAACTGTTGAAAAAAGATGATGAATTGTTTTTAAATTTCCATAAGACATTTTTATCACCAATTACCAAGCATTGTCTGACGAAGGAAGCTTCACAGTACAGAAACATGATAGCTTTCGTGCAGCGATGTAAAATGTTTTTTTTTATTATTATCACTTATAATAACACATAGTAATAATTATTATAATTATACACACACACACACACACACACACACACACACACACATATATATATATTATGTATTTCAGCTGCAATATCTCATTTATATCAGTTTCATATATATATATATATATATATATATATATCAGTCAGTTAAGTGCCATACGTGATACACGCAGGTTGCCATTGCTTTCTGCGGTTGACTGGTTGCCAGCCAACGTTATAGAACCCAATCTGTCCTATTATTTAACCCATAACTGGAAGGAAGAGACGGATTAATACCTTTCCCAAGGGTATTTGCGCGTAAGTGAATACAATGGATTCAACTGGAATTCGTACTCGGCTCCCCGGCTTCTCGGCTTCACGTTCCGAGCCGATATCCACTGTACCACAACGCACATCCGCTATATATATATATACATAACAGACAATAAATGTCTACTATTTTTAATCATGAGCCGTTCGTATTTTTTCTTTATTTTCATCTGAAATTAATCCCAAAATACGATGTTTAGAAAGTCCCATGATTGAACATAATAGAAATTCATTGTCTATTATATTTAATAATATATGTTTAGAGAATTATCTGTTGCCTCGATACACTATATATATATATATATATATATATATATATATATATATATATATATGAATTAAAATCCAGTAAAAAGCAACAATATACAAAGGCCAATTAAACAAAATAGCGATTTTCTATCAAGTGTAAATAACTGTGTCGTTTAAAGATAACTTTTTTTCTGTTAAATTCGGCGTGTTGGCGCGTGAAACGCGGTTGAATGTTTTGGCACGAAAAAAATCCGTCTTCTGTTCGTCTTCACGTTTTTCTCACGCGAAAACCCTTAGAAAGAAACGATGACTTTCTGATTAAAAATCTTAGAGGACAAATTACCCTACGATAAACGAGAAGAGATTCAACCGGGGAAGAAATTTAAAAGCTAACAGAAATAGATAATTAATTGTGGTGCAGTGGATATCGACTCGGAACGACAAATCCGGGTGCCGAGTTCGAATTCCAGTTGAATTCCTTGCATTCACTTGCACACAAATACCCTTGGGAAAGGTAAAACTCCGTCTCTTCCCTCCAGTTATGGGTTAAATAATGGAACAGATTGGATTCTATGGCCTTGGCTTGCAACTGTTCTACCGCAAAAAGCAATGGTAACCTAGTACGAAATAATCTTCTGCCCATTCAGTCTTTTGAGATATGATCGCCCAAAAGTGTGTATCTCGTATGGTACTTAACTGACTGATAGGAAATATAGCTCGGTAACCAGAGAGCCGAGTTCGAATTCCAGTTGAATTCGTTATTTTCACTTACACACAAATGCACTTGGAGAAGGTATTAATCCGTTGTTTCTCCCTCCAGCTATGGGTTAAATAGCAGGACAGAGCGAGTTCTATAGCTATGGCTGGCAACAAGTCTACCGCAGTCTACTTACTGTGGGAAAAATCTTCTGCCCTCTCAGTCATATCTATTTCGAGACATGATCGCCTAAGTGTGTATCAAGTATGGCACTTAACTGACTAATAGTATACAACAGTCTAAGTAAAAATTCTGTCGTATGCAAATTCTTTCCCAAGATTCATAAGTGAAATTTTTCTTTTACACTTCTAAGAACCAAATTCTTTCAGGGTAAAATATTTTAGAATTTCTACAAATATTTTCACGACTTCTGCTCCGATGAACTCTATATATGAATTTACCCGAGCCACAAGATTTGCAACTAGGTCCCACCCTTTTACTGTGAAACCAATAAAATGTAAACGCAAATTCTATTCGAGTAGCTTCTTTTCTCGCACATCCCACCTGTGGAACTCCCTTCCGCATACTTGCTTTCCCGACAGCTACAATCTCCACGAATTTAAATGTAAAGTCAATAGTCATCTCTTATCTCACTAACCTGCATCCTCTCTCTCATGCTCCTTTTTCCGTCCACTACACTTTCATGAGTATTCTGAGCCTTCTCTTACCCACTTCCTGACACACCCTATAACCTGTCACTCTTTCTTATAAGATTCCTCCTATGTAACCTCCTGCAAAACAGTGGCAGTAAAATGCCTTGCTTGGGGTGATATGGTTATAAAAAAAATGTATAATCACGAATTTACCCTTGTAGGTGTTAGCAAAATTTATCCTTTTGACGCAAACCCCGATCTGCGAACTATTCACACATGCTCATTAAAGTCGATTACCTTCCCTTGTCTTTCTTATCCTCATTATGCCTTGTGAATGCCAATTTTTCCAAGCCTTCATACCTTATTATATTCTAGAAAATTTCAGCTATCTCTGTTTGATTCTGTGTATAAATATTATTTCTGTTTTGATTAAATATTCTGATAGTTTCTCGGAAAAATTGTAAAATAAATTGTCCAACGTTACCCGGCCATTATCACAGTGTCTTTTTCTGTGTTGATATGGTTCTCTCTCTCTCACTCTCTGTCTCTCTTCTTCTCTCCCTATATCTATCTGTCTCTCTGTATTTTGTTCTCCGTATGTATGTATATATATATATATATATAATTATTTAAATTTATTTGTTTGAACATTATTTTTAATGTATACAAATATTTGAGTGGATTGTCTGTTTTTTCGATAATTTTAATATGTATATGTGTGTGTGTGTGTGTGTGTGTTTTCTATAATTTTAATATTTGTTTATATATATATAAACAATATAGACAATCCACTCAAATATGACTATACATTAAAAATAATGTTCAATCAAATAAATTTTAGTAAATATATCAGTTAATACTAATTTCGTAAGTTCCCTTAAAATGTATATATATATATATATATATATAGGAAAGATAACCGTTTGATTTTCCCCACCTAAATGTCTATAAGCACGACATGTTGAATCTTCATCTCCCTTCAAAAATGTATTTCGCACTTTCTAATACAACTGTTTACTGGTTTAATTTAATTTAAATTTAACCTATAAAGCTTTACTATATATATATATATATATATATATATATATATATATATATATATATATATATCAAATAAATTGCAAACAATATTTATGTTTGCTTATTTTTAATAAAATCCGTTCATATCCGGGGATAATCTTCCGCGTATTACAATCAAAACATTTCAGAAATGAGCTGTAACGTTGACATGGTATTTTCATTCATTTCTTAAGTTACCCAAGTACTTTCTCCCTCTTTACTTTTTTACAATCTTTCTTTTAAGCACGTTATTTGAAAGTACTTGGGTTACTTAAGAAATGAATGAAAATAGCATCTGTCAACGTTTACAGCTCATCTCTGACATCTTTTGATTGTAATACACGAAAGATTAACCGTGAGTGTGAACGGATTTTATAAAAAATAAGCAAACATATTGTTTGTAATTTATTTAATCTGACATGTTTAAAAGAAAATGTGCTGCCTAAATACACACACACACATACACACACGCACATATATATATATATATATATATATATATATATGTACTTTTTTCGTGTTATATAAACTTCTATTTTATTTTAATTTATTTTTGACGCGTGTACGTGCGTGCATGCTTGTTTTTCGTGCACGTGTGTGTGTGTGTGTGTGTGTGTGTGTGTAATAGAGAAACGAAATATGTTTCCCATTATATAAGACTGTGAGTTACTTTCTGAAAAGTATTTCCTTGTCTCTCTCTACATTTCTGCCAAATGTCAGTTCTAAGACTGAAAGAGCCAGTGAGAGTTCTTCTGCTTATATTTGCGAACACTTAGAAAAGGAAACGCTTCGAAAAAAGAAACATTTAGAAAAGGGAACACTTAGAACACGAAACAAAAATAGCGAATTAATTCAGCATTGTAATCACTTTTCTATAACGTCAATGAAGTGGGTTTAAGGGGATGTAGTAAAAAATAATGATGCACCAACTTTCCTAATTTGGAAGGCCTGTTTGCCGGCCGATATAAAAAAAAATTAAAATGTTAGTTTTATTTGTCTAGGCTAAAAGCCTTTGATGCCGTCAGCAAATATCTGAATCTTCGAAAATATAAATACATATTCATGCTACCCCAGTATTTAACACACACACACACACACACACACACACACACACACACACACACACACACACACACACACACGTATATATTCGCCTAGTATTATATCCCTCTAGGACGAAGAGCGATCGTGCCTCTTCCCGAGTACTCCTTCTCTGTAAATTCTTATTCATTCTTGGGAAAGAGAGCTGTGTGGTCTCCAGTCAGTTTCCCCAAGATTGGAAGTTTTTCTTCTCTTACACTTGTTGCCAAACAAGGCTAGGGGAATCTATTTGACGCAATGTTATGTTTTATTTTTCTGCTGTTTGCTTTTCATAGGTTAAGCAGATACACATTTAGGTTTCCTTAACCAATGAAAAACAACCATCAGAAAAATAAAAAAAACTAGCATTTTTCTTTTGTTTTCTATATTTCTGACGAAGCTTAAAAAAATCGAAACACGTTAAATCTGTAAACGTTTCCCATTTTTTTCTTACCCTATCACACACACACACACACACACACACACACACACACACATATATATATATATATATATAAACCCATGATTCTTCTGATACGCATAATAAAGAAATTCGCCCATCATTTAAATATACTTAAAACGTGTATCATTTTCGCTTACATAAATTTAAACAGACATTTATAAACACCTACATTTAAAATATACATTTGATGCTTTTATTACACGTGACACACGCACATATAAACAGGCAAAAGTTATCTACAGTTGAAAATGATCATCTATTACGTTGTTACACGTGACACGAAACTGACCAATGAAATCAAACTTTATTCAACATACCGTATCTTTGTTTGTTTTTTTTTTAAATTAAAAGAAAATATTTAAATCATTGTTTAACAAATCTCTGAAGAAACTTATTAAAGTGAAACATGTTAAATTAAAGACATTTCTCTCCGACCCGTTCTTTACATATTCTATTCATTTTGTGGGATTGATTGCACTCCATATATTCAACTTTTATAAGAAAAACGCTCGTTGATAACACGTACATACTCAAACAAGAAAATAATAAACAGAAACTAAAAATCCTCGAAGCAATCTACATTAAACAATTTAAACCTGGTTTGAATACAATCAATTTTGATATTTCCAATAACGTACTCAAATGCCTGTAATCAGATCAGGGACCACAACGCCACTATTTTGTCACTGTCTTCGGCCATCCGCCACGGTAGGGATGGACTTATATTTTCAATTTAATTCTCTTTATTGTTAATAACTTAAATGTTCTATGTTTACTGTGTGTTAATATTTACTCTTTGATAATGGCTTATGTGAGCCGAAAGCTTAGACCTGATAAAAAAATTAACAATTACTGTGATTTTTTGTTGTCTTTCAACGATATCACCATCAAGTATATCAGACGGTATGAACGGATCCTACACAAAATTAATAGACAGAACTTGTCTATATTATTCAATGAAATCTGCATTAATATATATATATATATAAGTCAAGGTGGTTGCTCATATTATTTTCTGTTTTTGTTCATCAACAACATAGTTTGAGAAATTACTAGTGTTTGTTTCATGCTATTTAATTACTTATGAAATGATATATGAGAAGAAAAAGCAGCATTATTTTTATATAAGGTAGAATTCAGCAGGGGATGAATTAATTATAAGAGCAAGCAGAGAAGTTTTGGATATTTCAATGGGTGTTAAGTTACTTTTAATAGATTTTAAGATAGTATATGATATTATAAGTTATTTTTCTAAGGTATTTGTAGGATCAATAACTATTATATATCGTCTTTTTTTTAGAAATAGGATCTATTTGGCTGTAATAAATCCATGTTTACCGAATATTTATCTTTGTATAAAGTTTGATGGTTGTATGAATATATATATATAAGAAAAATTAAGGCAGACACGTTATTTTATGGTAAATCGGAAGTGTAGGCCTATTTCAGGCGAACCCTCATCAGCTTCCCTCTTTATTTTACAAAGGATTTTACACGAATTTATTTTATTCGTGTAAAATCCTTTGTAAAATAAAGACGCAAGCTGATGATGGTTCGCCTGAAATAGGCCTACACTTCCGATTTACCATAAAATAACGTGTCTGCCTTAATTTTTCTTATATTTGCTCTATATATATTTATATACATATATATTTTGAGCGCTCTTAGAGAGCTATCCTATCACTGTATGTACAAGATACTCCTTTGGATTCTTCTATACCCACACTGCATGCTGATATATATATATATATCTTTAAATTCACATAAAACTTAGTAGGGAAATAGCCATTTACAACATGTCATTTGAAGGCATGCATTCTTCGACCCCTTATAACAGAGAATGAGGAAAAATTCTAAGTCCAAATGTTAGCTTAGGTAAAGAAATAGGTTGGGATGTATTAATTTTATTTGGGTTGGGCTGGGGTAAAGAATTTACTAGTAATTTCTCCTTGGTAGTGGGCGGTATGACCATGAGTTAGTAGTGGTAGGTGTTGGGAAGTAACTGCTTGGCCATTATTTTAAAGAAGTTATTGGGACTAATTCGAAGAATAGGATAATCATTTTAATTTATACTTATTTCTATAACGACACATTCTGATGATCTCCCTTCGTTTCTTCTGGAGTATATTTTGGTCTTGAAATTTTCAAATTGTAATTTTTTCTGTCAAACATAGATTACATTTATCTCTTAAGCTATTAGGGGTCCTAACCTTGTCTATGAGTTTCCATTTTATCTGTGAATCTAAGGTACTTTCTTTTAATCCCCAGTATTTTCTAGAAAGGTCTGTTTGGTATCTTAAATTATGGTTGGTGAAGGAGTGGCTGAGGGTATAAAACCGTTGCTTCCAGATACCCACCGAAATTACGACATAAACATTTAATCTCTCCTTATTTGTCTTAGGTTAATAGTGATTTGGTAGATCACATTTTCAGATCTACACTTAACCTGAACCGGAAAGTTATTTCTCGATCTACAGTTACAGGGTGAGGGTATCATTCTAATTTCTGTATTGGATTCCCTATATATATATATATATATATATATATATATGCCACCGAATTGATATAAACAAAAATAAAAAAAATTCATCATGTATATATTAATTGGAGCAGATAGAGTAAACTATCGCCCGGTTCACACTCCACCCACGTCTATTGAACAGGTGTAGAGGCTTATCCCTTGTTCCCTGTTTAGGATGTGGTTTCCGGCGTTCTCTTTTCCAATCTATTCCCTCTTACGTAACCCCCTGCACATCAGTGGCGTTACTGCCTTGCTTGGGGTGATATGATTAAGAAAAAAAAATATATATATAGCAAGAGAGAGAGAGAGAGAGAGAGAGAGAGAGAGAGAGAGAGAGAGATAATCATAGGTAGATAAAGACACTTTTCCTACCTGTTCTTTACTTATTTTATCACTTAATCGAATTTCAATCCATATATCAAATCATATGTATGTATGTATAAAAGTTGAGATGAAATATATATATATATATATATATATATATATATATATATATATCTTATATATATATATATATCTTATATATATCAATAAATATATATATATATATATATCATGTAATATGAAATATAGATCAAATATTAATCGGAATTCGACAGAATGGTAATAAAATAATGATATTGCTATTTTCTTGAGGCTCGGAATGCACGCATCGTCTTTCTACGTATTAAGAACGTCACAAATTATATCAGCGTTTGTTAAACGAGTCGAATGCCAGTGAAACATAATTAACCAATGAAAATCAAACAACACAAAAGTTGAAATGACAGAATTTATTTCTCGTTTTTGGCCGAAAATATTTCTCTGATGAAGATTTAATAAAAGTCAAAGATGTTAAATTTTATAAATGTTTTTTATTTGTTTTTTATCTGAGTGGTCAAATCAGAATAAATTTGGGGTCAACCAGAGACACCTTTAAGACCAGGTGGTTCAATCACAAGTCTACATTTTAAAATAGAAAACATAAAAAAACTTTAAAAAATTGGCTAACCTCGTGTGGAAATTGAAATTAATAATACAGAACAGACCCAGACATAACGTAGAGTATAGTGAAAATAGCTAAGCCTTACAACGGTGGCAAAATATGTAGACTATGTCAGGAAGAAAAGTTAGCAATTATGCTAATCCCAAACAAAAATGAAATATTGACTGAAAGAACAGTAATTATGACCAAGTGTAACCATGCCAAAAAATACCGGTTAGGTTCATACAACCATAGAGGAAAAGGTTATAATTTCTTGTAATTTTAAAAAATTGCGCGTTCAAAAATTCTCCGTTACGTGAACCTTCAAAAAAATTACCGCTACGCGAGCGTCCTTAAAAAAAAAATAAATAAAAAATAAACGGTAAGATCAGTTATTGCAAATCGCCTGAAGACAACACATGGTAGAAACCTAGGTCGCATAATAACTCGCTTACAAATGAAGAATATATATATATATATATATATATAAATTAGTGATCCACATGCAAGCCTGTTTCGCTGTATCACAGCTCATCAGTGTGGCTAGACACATCCACTTGCTTCTGGCCGGGATTGAAACTCGAGAATCAGCATTATCAACATAGACTTATTCCATCATTGAATTTCTCAATTTCTTTTTTAATATATATATACATATATATATATATATATATATATATATATATATATATTCTTCATTTGTAAACGAGTTATTGTGCGACCTAGGTTTCTACCATGTGTTGTCTTCAGGCAATTTGCAATAACTGATTTTACCGTTTATCGTTTTTTTTTTTTTTTTTTTTTAAGGACGCTCGCGTAACGGTGAATTTTTTTGAAGGTTCACGTAACGGAGAATTTTTGAACGCGCAATTTTTAAAAATTACAAGAATATATATATATATATATATATATATATATATATATAAGCATAAGAGATGCAGTAGAATATTCTCTACGGATGAATGCTATTCCTAAAGAAATTGAGAAATTCAATGCTGGAATAATTCTATGTTAATAATGGTGATTCTATAGACCTTTATCTCCCGCGGTTTTTTGTTTATTTTCTCTGAGCATTTAAAGGTGAATTAAATGCATTCCAAAATCTAAATAAATTAACTTGCATTTTTCATTTATTTTTTTATGTTCTGTTTCTGTAATACATGGGAGTGTACATGATATTGTGTCTTCAGGCAGAAAATACTGATTGCCTCAAGAAAGGCAGCAGTTTTAATCTAATAATTGTAAAGACATCTCATTGATATAAGAATATTTTTGCAACACGCTGACTTGTGTTGAAATCCACACAGTATTTACTATTGTTGAAGTTATCGCTAAGATTTTTCGTCGAGATTTACAAGCTGTAGTTTTCGTTCAGATTAGCAAACCAATCGATGAAATTTGAATAAGTTGGTTTGTCTTTGCGAAATTACTTTGAAAAAAAAAAACAAAAAAAAAAAAACTAATTTGCAGTTAAATAATTTGGCGGACCTGAAGCAGACTACCACCACGTTTAATTTCGTTGTTTTTTATTTATTTTTTATTTTTATTTTTATTTTTTTTTTACTTTTTTCAGTGCAGTCCTATCGATTACCCCCTTAGCTTTACGATTGAAAAAAAATTCTGAAAAATTTCAATATTTAAACATTTTCTGGTGGGGGATCAGTTTCTACTACAACGTTATAGTAAATCGAGCCTCCATTTTGAAACCAGTCGCCGGTACGACATTACCGCCACCTGTAAATTTGTTCATTCTCAAATTTTTTGGACTTTTTTCAGTGCAATATTATTTTTTACACCTTAAACTTTACGAATGACAAAAAAAAAAAAGTGCAAAAATTTCAATATTTAAACAATATTAGTGTGGGATCAGTTTTTCATACAACCTTATAGTGGATTGTAAATGAAGGATCGATTTCCTTTAACGTTGTATGAGAAACTGACCCCCCACATTTGTTTAAATATTGTAATTTTTCAAAATTTTTTTTTATAAATGGAAATTTTAAGTTTAAGGACTGCGCTGAAAAAAGTAAAAAAAAAAAAAAAAAAAAGAAAAACAACTAAATTAAACGTGGTATTAGTCTGCTTCAGGTCTGCCAATAATTTCTTTCTGACTTTTAGAGATGGCATCAAAACTGTCCTTCACTCTCCCTGCAGTCGAAACCTTGCACTATGGCTTTGGGTTGTTTCCCAACCTAAAGGAAAGCCCAAGGGACAGTCGTTTTGAAGACGTTGAGAATGTAAAAAGTCTGTTACAAGGGCACCTGTACATTGGATTACTTCCGTAGGGCCTTCACGAAGTGGCTGGAGCTATACAAGTACCTTGAAGTAATAGAATTATACTCAGAAGAAGTATAGAGTTTTGTGAATTTTTTAAAATAGAATCTTTTTGCAACATGCTATCGCACAGTATTTTTGTTGTGTAACTAAAGTCACTCATTCAGTAAAAGATTACCAAACGTCAAAAAATAAAAATAGAAAAACCGTAAAATTTTAACAGATACCGTTTATATTTATACTTTTTCATTAAATAAAATCAAAAAAAGAATCTGTAATATTATCGGTCTGAATTTGGCAACTCGGCTTAAATTGCTTTCCTGCTGCCGTGACATAATTTCCATGTGTCTCAATAATTTCCGGATATTGTTGAAGCTATCGTTAACATTTTTTGTCGAGATTTATAAGTTGTAGATTTCGTTCAAATTCGCAAACGAATTGATGAAATTTGAATAAGCAGATTTGTTTGGGAAAATACTTTGAAAAAAAAACTCTACTTTGCAGTTTAATAATTTCTTTCTGACTTTAAGAAAATTCTGCTCATCACATCTGATTAGTTTGCAGAAAGCAATCAAGACATGAAAGCAATTTGGAAGCTCGCTATGCAATGGAGCTTTATCATGACTGAGGTGAGCATCAAAAACTGTCCTTCACTCTCCCTGTAGTCGAAACCTTGCTCTATCTCTTTGGGTTGTTTCCCAATCTGAAGGAAAGCCTCAGGGACAGTCATTTTGAAGACATTGAGAAGATAAAAAGTTTGTTACAAGGGCCCTGGACACCTGTATTTAGGAACAACTTCCGTAGGGCCTTCACGAAGTGGCTGGAGCTATACAAGTATCTTGAAGTAATAGAATTATATATGCTTATATATATATATATATATATATATATATATATATATATATAAGCATAAGAGATGCTTATTAAGATGCATATATTAAGCTCGGCTTAAATTGCTTCCCTGTTGACTAGAGCTTCCTTTTTTTCTTTTCTGTCATTACTTTCAGGATATTGTTGAAGTTATCGTTTGACATTTTTTGTCAATATTTACAAACTGTACGTTTCATTCAATTTCACAAACCAATCGATGAAATTTGAATAAGCTAATTTGTTTGTAAAATACTTTGACAAAAACCCTATTTTGCGGTTAGATAATTTCTTTAATTTAACTTAATTTTATAGGGCTTCATGGTAAGCAAACAATTTTAAGAAAATGTTTTTTTTCCTTTTTAACAGCAAAAAATAATTTGTTAGGATTTCTTACTCTTGAGCATGCAACACACGACTGGCCATACGTAAATATTTCTTCATGGAGTCAAATTTCAACTTTTTATGCGTTTCGTCTTGTGTTTTGTTAATAGTTCTAGCAAACGGAGAGTGAATTAAAAACTAGACTCTTATTAAGAAATTGAATTTGTAAAGTTAAGAAAACTTAAAAAATTACCAAAAATCAAGTTGTTTTCGTCTAGTCAAGGCTATAAAACCCAATCTGCCCGAATGTTTCACTCATAGGTAGAGAGGGAAAAATGGATTATATTATTAAGTAGTAATTAGTGGGGGATCAGTTTATTACTTCATAACAATATAAAACTGATCCTCCATTTTATGCCCAGTAGAAGCCTTCATCATGTTTTCAAGTATTATATTCAGTTAATCAGTTAAGTGCCATACGTGATACACGCTTTTGGCGATCATGTCTCGAAAGAGACCTGATTGACGGGGCAAAAGATAATCCTGCAGTAGGTTGCCATTGCTTTCTGCAGTAGATGAATTGCCAGCCAAGGTGGTTATAGAACCCAATATGTCTTATTATTTAACCCATAACTGGAGGGAAGAAACGGATTAATTTTTTCCAAGGGTATTTGTGCGGAAGTGAATGCAAGGAATTCCAGTGGAATTCGAACTCGGCATCCCGATTTGTCGGAACACAAATGAAGGTAAACAAGTGTCTGCTAAAAAAAAGAAAAAAAAACATTATCTAGATAAACACCCTATTAGACGAGTATAATCTGTAACGAGCTACCAAGCAATATACACAAATTATTAGGCCACCCCAGTGTTTAAAAAATGATGTATTTCATACTATTTTTTAGTATTTATTGCCAAGTGAATAATTGTAAATGAAAATAGAATGGTTCTTTTGTTATTATTTTTTTAGAAAATTTTACAAGGCAAAGAGCGACAATTTACCAATCGCATCCTGTAGATTTTCTATATATATACACTACCGACCATACATATTAGGCTACCCCAGTGTTTTAAAAGAAATGATGTATTTCATACTATTTTTTAGTATTTATTGCCAAGTGAATAATTGTAAATGAAAATAGAATGGTTCTTTTGTTATTATTATTTTAGAAAATTTTACAAGGCAAAGATCGACAATTTACCAATCGCATCCTGTAGATTTTCTATATATATACACTACCGACCATACATATTAGGCTACCCCAGTGTTTTAAAAGAAATGATGTATTTCATACTATTTTTTAGTATTTATTGCCAAGTGAATAATTGTAAATGAAAATAGAATGGTTATGGGTTAAATAACAGGACGGATTGGGTTCTATAGCCTTGGTCGGCAACCAGTCTACCGCAGAAAGCAATGGCAACCTACTGCGGGATAATCTTCTGCCCAGTCAGTCATGTCTCTTTCGAGACATGATCGCCCAAAGCGTGTATCGCGCATGGCACTTAACTGACTGACTGACTTTTGTTATTATTTTAGAAAATTTTACAAGGCAAATAGCGACAATTTACCAATCGCATCCTGTAGATTTTCTATATATATACACTACCGACCATAAATATTAGGCTACCCCAGTGTTTTAAAAGAAATGATGTATTTCATACTATTTTTTAGTATTTATTGCCAAGTGAATAATTGTAAATGAAAATAGAATGGTTCTTTTGTTAATACTGCACAAAAACATGTGCATCAAATGAATTGATAAATATTTAATAATTACCTATATTGCAGTTTCATCAATGAAAGAATGAAAAAAAAATCAGGTTGATTCGAACGAGTTCATTTTTGCTTCCTTGCCTTGTAAAATTTTGCAAAGAAATATTAATTAAAGAACGATTCTATTTTCATTTGGGAATAAATACTAAAAATGGTATGAAATACATCATTTCTTTGAAAAAACTGAAACGACTTAATAATTATGGCCGGTATTGTATAACCCTATTTCTTTTTCTATGCACATCAGTGGCGTTACCGCCTTGCTCGGGGTGATATGATTATATATATATATATATATATATATATATATAGTTTTCATTAAAAAAATGCTTATCGTATTTAGAATATAAAATAAACACGTGACTCTACACGCATACATAAACATTGTACATATTCAGTGACACGTACAATAAAGTCCATAAAAGCGTTCGAAAAAACAAAACACTGGGACAATTTTTTTATAATTTATGTCCTGAAAACAATAAAAAACATAGGACCAAATGTAATATTACATAAAAATATTTTAACCATAATAGCTTGTCTGTAATTGCTTATAAAATTTGCATAAAAGAGAGATTATATATATATATAGTCATCCAAAGACAGTCCTGTTATGCTGCGCCACAGTTCATCTTTGGTGTTAGACAGATGATTACTTCTAGACAGGATTGAAACCCGACGGAATTGACATCAGTCGGCACTTGTACCTCTAAGATATGCTCGGTTCTCGGTGGGGGAAATCGGATGTTAGCGAATGTAATAGCGAATGTTATACAGAATGTAAACACACGCCAGTTGCCGAGAGTGTTCAAATCAATTACTGAATGAACGATATATATATATATATACATATAATTTTTAATTTAAAATTGTAATTTTAATTTTTTATCTATATGCAATCTCAGAATATTAAAATTTTTGCATTTTATGAATTACGCCCCTTTGATTTCTTCTCTCTGCTTTTTAATATTTTAAAAAAAGATTTTAATTTTAAATTTTAAGTTTTAGCTTTAATTTTTTTCTACATGTGTTCTTAGAATATTTAAATTTTTACTCTTGTTATTAAAAAAAGCAGTAACTTAAATTTATAAGATTTAACTCCAATGAAAATCGAGTGACTTAAATTACAAGTCTATTAAACCGTCAGATTAAAAGAAGCACCTGTCTATTGTATAACGCATGAAACTCCGAGTCGTGCCATCAACGTAAGGTAATATATACCTTAATAAGTGTGTGAGAGAGAGAGCGAGAGAGCGAGCAGTTATATTTTGAAATAGATAAATAAATAGGAACAGTTTGGGATAGATAGATAGGTAGATAGATAGTCGATCTTTGAAATCAATACAGCTTCCTGTAGTTAATAGGAAAACCCCGTCGTTTCTCGTCGTGTATCGAATAATATTTATTCAGAAATTCCACCCTCCGTCCAACCAATCAACTGTCACCTCCCTCCCTCTCGATCTTTCAATCTTTTTCTCTCTCTCTCTCTCTTTCTCTCTCCTTGGGTGTTTTGGAGGAAGAGGAATGAGTTGATGCTATCTTCGTCTTCACTTGCCTCTTTACCCAAAAGGTTCCCCCTTTTATTCAATGGGTTCCAACCATTCATCCTCTTTCGATCGATTTCAAGACTATTACAATCTCCTGGTACCTCTCACATCATAAAATATTATAAACATTTCTCTCTCTTCTTGCTTCCTTTCTCCCCCGTCCCACGAGTTAAATTCCCGCCAGAGAGTGTTCATTTTCCTTACCGAGATATCTCTAGTGCCCTGACCGGTAGGCGAAATAAACACTGTTTAAAACAAAAGTAAAAATATGGAGTCCGTTTTAAATCATGAGTATGCTATATTTCCTGAAGAGTGCGATACAGCCGCATGACAAACTGAGCGTCCACATGAAACTAATTCATAATTACAATGTAAAGGATTTTTATCTCTTTCTATCTGAACAGAGTCTGCTTGAATGAAGCATTAAACTTCACCAAGGGGTTAATTAATGTCACACCTGAGCAAATAGAAATTATTCTACATCGTAGAAAATCAATTCTTCTCCACAGCAATGATACTCGAATAAATCAGTCAGTTAAGTGCCATGGGATGTGCGTTGTGGTGCAGTGGATATCGGCTCGGAACGAGAAATCGGGAAGCCGAGTTCGAATTCCAGCTGAATCCATTGCATTCACTTACGCGCAAATACCCTTGGGAAAGGTATTAATCCGTCTCTTCCTTCCAGTTATGGGTTAAATAACAGGACAGATTGGGTTCTATAGCCTTGGTCGGCAACCAATCTACCGCAGAAAGCAATGGCAACCTATTGCGGGATAATATTCTGCCCAGTCAGTCATGTCTCTTTCGAGACATGATCACCCAAGCGTGTATCACGTATGGCACTAAAATGACTGCATAACTGAATATAATAGTTAGAAACATGATTAAGGCTTCTTGTGGTCATAAAGTAGGGGATCAGTTTTATATTGTTATAAAGTAATGAACTGATCCCCCACTAATTACTACTTAATAATATAATACATTTCTTCCCTCTCTACCTATGAGTGAAATCATGTCTCTTTTGAGACATGATCACCCAAGCGTGTATCACGTATGGCACTTAACTGACTGCATAACTGAATATAATAGAAACATGATTAAGGCTTCTACTGGTCATAAAATAGGGCCATACGTGATACACGGTTAGGCGACCATATATCGAGACGTAATTCACTGGGCAGAAGATTTTCCCGCCATAGATTGCCATTACGTTCTGCAGTAGACTGGTTGCCAACCAAGGTTATAGAACCCAGTCTGTCCTGCTATTTAACACATAGCTGGAGAGGGAAGCGATGGAGTCATACCTTTCTTAAGAGTATTTGCAAGTATGTGAATGCAACGAATTTAAAGATTTTTCCAGTTTTCTGCTAGCTACCACAGGATGTGTGTTATGGCTCAGTGAATATCGACTCGCAACGACAAATCGGGGATCCGAGTTCGAATTCTAGTTGAGTTCCTTGCATTCCCTTACGCACAAATGCCCTTGAAAAAGGTATTAATTCTTGTCTTCCCTCCAGTTATGGGTTAAATAATGGGATAGATTGGATTCAATAGCCCTGGCTGGCAAAGAGTCTACCGCAGAAAGCAATGGCAACCTACTGCGGGATAATATTCTGCCCAGTCACTCATGTATCATTCGAGACACGATCGCTCAAAGCGTGTATCACGTATGGCATTTAACTGATTGACTGAATATAATAGTTGAAAACATCATTAAGGCTTCTACTGGGCATAAAATGGGAGATCAGTTTGATATTGTTATGACGTAATAAACTGATCCCCACTTAATTACTACCTAATAATATAACACATCTCTTCCCTCTCTAGCTATGAGACAAATAATAGGACTGATTTGGTTTTATAGCCTTATGGCATTTAACTAACTGACTGACTGACCACAGGTAGGTAGCTAGATTCGGACAATGTTTGTTAGCTTCTAGCTTAAATGCTGATTGATGATTATAAAAAAACTGCTTTCTCGACACTTAAAATACACTTTTTTGTTACCTTTTACATTTTCAACATTTGCCCTGTAGACTACACTTTCTATTTTTCATACACCTTTCAGTGTGCACTTATTTTTATTTCTACAGTCACACACGTAATTAGTTACATCATTATAATGCACGCTATTTTTGTTAAAATTCTTGAAGTTTTCTTTCTTAGCTGCATTTTCCACGTTGCAAATACAACTATAAATTATGTTCACGGTGTTTTGTTGAAGATTCTGTGCAACTCAGAAATTTTGGAGAAGTACTCATCAAAGAGATTGAAAAACATTTTTCTTGCATTTGTTTTCATTTCTAAAATGAAGTGAGGGTTCGAACCAAACAATGTTTCTTTTTCTTTTGATGCTCCCAGTTGGTTTAAACGTTTGGGATTTAAATTCCAGTCTGGTTTTGTGCCTCTCCTCTCCTCTGGTAATAGTATCTAATACTCCTTTTTTTTTTTTCTTCAGAAATATATTTTTTGAAGAGTTTCTACATAGCCTGCATTTAATATCTTTTGGGACGTTTTGATCACAGTTTTGGGGTGATTTGATCCAACGCTTACACATTGTAAAACGTTGTTTGGTTTCATGTACGTGGGGTGGGGATGTTGCCAGTTTCTCAAATCAATTTCGCGTCCAGGTATTGGACGACTTTTAAATTCATATCTACCTCAATATATGCCATAAACACACACACACACACACACAAACAAACACGTACATGCACAAACACACACACACACACACACACAAACAAACACGTACATGCACAAACATACTTACAGGCACGCGCGAGCGCACACACACACACACACAAACACGTACATGCACAAACACACTTACAGAAACGCGCGAGCGCGCACACACACACACACAAATGACAACAGCAGTAGCAGCGAAAGATGAACATTCGTTGAAAGGCACGGACCACGAGAGGACTTGAAATCAAGCTCTCCTATCATTCTGAAGATGAGACTTTGCTCTCGAAATATTAATGAATAATAAATGGATAATACCCAACACTTTCTTTGCATTACTTTATTTTAAAACGCATTGATATCCTTCAAAACCTAACCATACACAACAAATTAATAATTTTTTAAATCTTTCTCAAAGCAGCATCAATCTCTACCTTCTTAGCAACTCCGGTTTATCTACCAAAGCACCTCCTTATCTAACACCCCTTGAAATCGCCTTTCTTTCCTTTCCCGAGGACTTTTTTTCTATCTCCAAGCCTGCGGCTCGTCTCACGACCTGGGGAACAGTTACCTGATTTATCATTCCTCTAAAAAAAGCTCAGGTCAAATCTTAAAAAAAAAAAAAATAAACAGCCACAAACAATCTTTCCACTTTTCCAAAGAGACACTTTCTTTGCTTACATATATATACACATACACTACCGTCCATAATTAATTAGGCGACCCCAGCATTTAAAAAAAATGATGTATTTCATACTAATTTTTAGTATTTATTGCCAAGTGAATAATTGTAAATAAAAATAGAATGGTTCTTTTGCTATAATTACTTTGCAAAATTTTACAAGGCAAATAGCGACAATTTACCGATCGCAACCTGTGGATATATATATATATATATATATATATATATATATACTACCATCCATAATTACTAGGCCACCCCAGTGTTTAAAAAATGATGTATTTCATAATAAATTTTAGTATTTATTGCTAAGTGAATAATTGTAAATGAAAATAGAATGGTTCTTTTGTTAATACTGCTCAAAAACATGTACATCAAATGAATTTATACATATTTAATAATTACGTATATTGCAGTTGCATCAATGAAAGAATGGAGAAAATTTAGGGTGATTCGGACGAGTTTATCTTTGCTTCCTTGCTTTGTAAAATTTAGAAAATTAATACTAACAAAAGAACAATTCTATTTTCATTTAGAATTATTCACTTGGCAATAAATACTAAAAAAATAGTATGAAATACATAATTTCTTTAAAAAAAAAACTGGGGTGACTTAATAATTATGGCCAGTAGTGTAAAATGCAAGTACAATCTCTGACGCAATGCTTTAAAATAAATATTATTGTATGAAGAAAATATGAGTAAAAATGTTAAACACACACTCACACGCACACACACCCGCACACACAAAGCCACACTCTAGCATATGGGGGATAAATTAATACTATCTGTTGCTGGTATAATATAAACTTCTATTATCTGCTTAGTAAAGATGAGTATTAAAGGAAAACAGATTTCTCCTTAAAACAGCCTTGTCAACTAAGTGATACTAGTTAAATGTAGTGGTGCTGAGAATGCATTCGCCTGAGCCCGTGCCGAAATTTGGTCGAAGCAGCAAAATTTATTTTGAATAATTTGATGGTCGTACTGGCAAATTATATATTATTTTTCTCCTAGATGTTGATGACGTTACAAGGAGTTTCATGAAATCGATTCGACTCAACAGAGGACTTAATAACGATTTAACCAAGTGTTTTTAATTATTTTATTATTATCATTGCTTTTCAACACGAGCATAGTTAAAATATCATATATATATATATATATATATATATATATATATATATATATATATATATATTGATTGATTGTTTGATGACTTAGTTTCTTGTCATGATAAGAATAGACCAGTGAAAAAAAAAGTGTTCCATATGATTATATTGCAGAACTTTTGAATATTTTCCATTTGTAAACGAGTTATATATGTATGTATATATGTATATATATGTATGTATATATGTATATATATATATATATATTTATATATATATATATATAAATATGGTGTCCATTATATTTATAATTCTGTTTGTATTTGCCATAGAAATAATTTGCTCACGAACTTTATGGACATTCTATATATATATATATATATATATATATATATATATATATATATATATAGGTAAGGAGGTAAATAAGTATATATATGTGTGTGTGTGTGTGTATATAAGCCTCTATAAATAAATAAATATTAATCAGGTTTGAATGAAACAGTGTTCAATTTTGTATAAGAGAGCAAAAATATATAATAAATAAATATACATATTAGCTTACGTTCTACGTACAACACAGAGTCTCATACATTTTCAGCATTTTTCAGCAATATATATATATATATATATATATATATGCAATGTGGTTATATATATCAGTACATAGTGACTGTAAGCTTCAAGCCTTAAGAAATCATCACTTTGTGTGTAATACTTTTTTCGAGCCTACACAAAGAGGAGTAACAGTTATCTCATAATCTTGAAACTACAATTCCTGATGAAGTGTTGCTTTTATGTCGAAACTCTTTACATCTGCAGCACTTTTTCCAACAGAAATATGGCAAATCTTTTAACTATGTTATATGTGCATCTATATGTGTATCTGTGTGTGTGAATGGGAGTCTTGTGTTTTCTTGTGTATATATCGGGGTGAATGTGTTATTTGCGTTTGCTTGAGTATGTGTGTATGTTTAAATGAAATTGTATTTATGCATGTTTAAACGAAATTGTGTTTATATATATATATATATATATATATATATGTGTGTGTGTGTGTGTGTGTGTGTGTGTGTTTGTTTGTGTAGGTGAATAATAATATTGGCGTTATTGATTCTTTAGTTGTAGGCGTGTCTCTAAAGCACAAATGATGAACATGATAGATGTCTCTTGTCAATATGAAAATCGAGTTGTCTACAATGTGTTTGTTGTTTATTGTCAAGTTTCTTGTTTTGTTTTTTTGGTTTTTTTTTCCAGAATAAGAAAACATAATATTGTATTATTGAATTATAAATAAACACTGGATATTTAAAGATGTTTTTGAAAGTACAGAACTTGATAATGTATACGAAAGTGTAAAGTTGAATACGATTAGGCATTTTAAAAACGAAGCAAATGGTTTCGCTCCTGCTCTTCAGGCCTCATTGGGCGATAAACTTAAATTAACATTATTTATGGAATAAATGAAAGGACGCGAAAAAAAAAAAGATAATAAAAAAATAAAAAAATCACGTGAAAAGGAAAGAAGTGCTAAATGTAGCAAGTCCCAGCAAACATTCACGCTGTTTACAGAGAGAAGGTTTGTGGAACCTGATATACAAAGATTTAATTGGATTAGATAGACTAAACTATCGCCCGGTTCACACTCCACCCACATCTATTGAACAGGTGAAGAGGCTCATCCCTTGTTTCCTGTTTAGGATGCGGTTTCCGGTTTTCTCTTTTCCAATGTCTTCACTTTGTTTTTTTTCTTTTTTTCAATTGCAGTAGATAGACTAAACTATCGCCCGGTTCAAACTCCACCCACATCTATTGAACAGGTAAAGAGGCTCATCCCTTGTTTCCTGTTTAGGATGCGGTTTCCGGTTTTCTCTTTTCCAATCTCTTCACTCTTACGTAGCCCCCTGCACATCAGTGGCGTTACCGCCTTGCTCGGGGTGATATTATTAAAAATACAACAACAAAAAACAAAACTTTAGCGCACTTAAATAAAATGAAGAGTGTAACCGCGACACAATTGTGAACCAGTCAACATTAAAACCAAAACACTTTGGCTTTTTAATCTTTCTGTCTCACTATTTCTTTCACTCTCTCTCTCTCTCCATATATATATATATATATGTATATGCATGCTAAAGTCTTTAAAAATGGTACTCGATGCCTCTCTGCTAACCACTCTGCAACAAAGAAAAGGATCGACAATAAATGTCGAAATTCAAGTAGAGGTGTCGCTCCCCCACCACAAACACTGTAGGAAAGTAGCAAAAGAAAAGGAAGCCTTCCGGTTGCCCTCGACAGAGCGATTGACCAACTTAGTTATATATATTGTCATCCGCAGACAGATCTGTTTCGCCGTATCACAGCTCATCAGTACGGTTAGACTCCGATTTCTTTTTTACCCAGGATTGAAACCCGACCGAAATGGCGTCAGTCGGCGACTCTACCCCTGGGATATGGGCGTTCGGTGGAAGTATGCAGACTTTTTAGCGCATATCATTATACGCACCCAATAGCTAGCGCACTCTAATTCATTTCACTGAATGAGTGATGCGTACACGCCAGAGTAGCTACTGTTTATCAAAGTCTACTATTTTTCCAGAGTGCTCAACCAGGGTGTGAGAGCGTAAATATATATATATATATATATAATATTAACTATAACAACAACAATACCAATAGTAATCTGCCGAAACTACTATTAATTAAGCTATAATTTAGATCACCTTAGAGAGAAGAAGGGGAAATAAAAAAAGAAACAAACGAAGTACATGAACAAAAAGTCAAGCACTCGTAAGAAAGAAAAAAAAAACCAAGATGAAAGCCCTAACACTCAAGCGCTCAATACGAAAGTAGAGCAAAGTATATATATATATATATATATATATATATATAATATTAACTATAGCAACATCAATACCAATAGTAACCGAACTAACTCTGCCGAAATTAGTATTAATTAAGCTATAATTTAAATCGTCTTGTACAACCCACCGAGAACGAACTCGGAGGGAAAAAAGGGGAAGTAAAAAAAGAAACAAACGAAGTACATGAACAAAAAGTCAAGCACTCCTAAGAAAGAAAAAAAACCCAAGACGAAAACCCTAACACTAAAGCGCTCAATACGAAAGTAGAGCAAAGTATATATATATATATATAAAAATGTGTGTGTGTGTGTGTGTGTGTGTGTGTGTGTGTGTGTGTGTGTGTGCAGAATTTCTTCAATGAAATATACTATCTATAATCTAAAATAAATCTGAAACAGTTCTACGTAATTTAATGATCAGTGTGTTTTGTTGAATTCTCAAAATCAGTATTGTGATTTTTATTATTGTGCAGTTTTCATAATATTTAAATTTTTGCCATGGTCGCACTACACATCCAGTCTGCGGGAAGACCTATGGCTGGTAGTGGAGTGTCGTTATGGTTACATTTCAGCTGTGTTTCTATCTTCAATAAAATCACTAGCGTTACATGGACAAAGTTCTTCTTTTTGTGTGAGCTGTACTTATCAAACAATTTTTGTATATCTCTTAAGCTGGGGTTTCCAGGGATTCTTTCAATGTGTTGTTTTGTTCCATTTTTATCATTCCAAGTGCACCTACTATCACTGGCACAACTCTTGTTTTCAATTTCCACATTTTTTCTATTTCTATTTCAATTTCCAGGTCTGTATATTTTGACAGTTTTTCAAATTCCTTGATTGCTATGTTATAATCCGCTGGACAAGCCATATCAATTAATAGACAAGTTTTCTCCTTCTGGTTTTTAACAATAATGGCTGACTTGTTTGCTTCAATTTTTCTGTCTGTGTAGATGGTGTAATCCCATAGAATGGTTACATCTTCTATTTCTGTAACCGGTGCTGGGTGATGTTCATACCAGTGTTTGTTTACAGATTTTCCATAATGTTTGCACATTGTCCAATGTAAATATTGCCCAACTCTATCGTGGCGATTTTTATATTCATTTGGAGCAAGCACAGAACAGCCTGAGATTATTATTATTATTATTATTATTATCATTATTATTATTATTTTGTCATTTTCATCATATTTCCATTTCTGCTATGTTCTCTCTACCTATCAAGTCTGTGGAATGACCTAAGGCTGGTAACGGTGTGTTGTTACGGCTATATTTCATTTGTTTTTCTACCTTCAATAGTGTCCCTAATATTACATGGACAAAGTTTTTCTTAGTGGAAGGGGGGAATGTACTTAACAAGACAGATTTTTGTATATCTCTTAAGCTAGCGTTTCCAGGGATTCTTTCAATGTGTTGTTTTGTTCCATTTTTTTATCATTCCAAGTGCACCTACTATCACTGGCACGATTTTTGTTTTCAATTTCCACATTTTGTTCTATTTCAGCTTCCAGGTCTTTATATTTTGAGAGTTTTTCGAATTCCTTGGTTGCTATGTTACAATCCGCTGGACAAGCCATATCAATTAATAGACAAGTTTTTTCTTTCTGGTTTTTAACAATAATGTCCGGCCTATTTTCTTCAATTTTTCTGTCTGTGTAGAGTGTAATCCCATAGAATGGTGACATCTTATATTTCTGTAAACGATATCAGTGTTTGTTTACAGATTTTCTATAGTGTTTGCACATTGTCCCATGTAAATATTGCCCCCGCACTTTCGTGACGATTTTTATGTTCATTTTGGGCAAGTACAGAACATCCTGAGATTAGGTGGTCTATTGTTTCTTGGTGTTTATCACAGAACCTGCATGTGAATCCATATTATTATGTATAATATTTGCCTGAATGTTCCTATTGAAAAGACTCTGGTCTGGCGCTGCAAGTATAAAGCCTTAAGTTTCAGACTTTAATTCCAGATGCACGTAACCATCGATGAGTATTAACTTTATCAACATTGGATTTATTGGCAAGTTCTGGATATTGGCTATGCAGAGTTTTGTCTTGCCAGCGTTGTTTCATCTTTTCAAGAGCTTTATCCTTGGCTTTCTTTTTCATATTTTTGGCCGCAATAGTTTGTTCTTGGATTCTGTTTTGCTTTTCTACAGAATCTACTAATTGTGAATCTTGTTATTATTATCATTATTATACTGTAGTCTTGTAAAATTATACGAGTGCAGATGAAATGGGCAATTATAGTATACAATGGCTCTGAAATTACCAAATTTGAAATAATAACTTTGAAAAACACACACACAGACATACACACGCACACACATGTGTGTGTGTATAAATTCTATTATAATAGACAAGATTTACATCGATCTCTGTTTATTAACATCAGCACACAATATACGATATTTTATATTAATTCATATATATATATATATATATATATATATATATATATATATACATTACCGACCATAATTATTAGGCTACCCAGTGTTTTCATAAAATGATGCATCTCATACTATTTTTAGTATTTATTGCCAAGTGAATAATTGTAAATGAAAATAAAATGGTTCTTTCACTAATACTGCGCAATAACATTTACATCATATGTATTTATAAATATTTAATAATTACGTATATTGCAGTTTCATCAATGAAAAAAATGAAGAAAATTCAGGGTGATTTGGACGA
Organism: Ascarosepion bandense; assembly: GCA_037127315.1. Classification (NCBI taxonomy): domain Eukaryota; kingdom Metazoa; phylum Mollusca; class Cephalopoda; order Sepiida; family Sepiidae; genus Ascarosepion; species Ascarosepion bandense. The sequence continues at coordinate 1,480,666 of JBBBDQ010001287.1, read as the reverse complement.
GTTCATTTTTTTCCTTGCCTTGTAAAATTTTGCAAATTAATAATAACCTAAAAACCATTTTATTTTCATCCGGTAATAAATACTGAAAATATTATGAAATACATCACTTCTTTTAAAAAACTGGGGTGGCCTAATAATTATGGCCGGTAGTATATATATATATATATATATATATATATATATATATATATATATATATATATATACTTAACGAAGTTTACTTTTACGAAACTTTCTTCTATCTTTAAATTAAGGTAATCTGGCTTCATTCGCCTTTCATAGTTCGTATTTCAATTAGTTAAACTATATAAAAAGCGTGCAACGTCGCAATTGTTTTATTAGTATTATCTGCTACATGTTTATGTAGTTTGGTTCAATTGTCACGTGACACTGAAATCTTACACAAAAAAATTATTCTCAATATCATGGCTATTTAAAGGTTGTCTCAGCTGATAAATGCATATCAATATAAGCCACGAAACTGGTTGGACTTTGTCTCTTTAAGCTATAAAAGACAAATAGCAAATCAAAGCATTTTTTTTTTTGTATACAACATATTTAGTTATAGAAAACTTAAATGTCAGAGAATTGCCATCTTCTTGAATTGAAAGGTTAATGTGTTTCTGAAATTCTCAGAACATATTCTTCAGGTATTTTAGAGTTCTGATATTGATCGTTTTTGCAATTCTGGCGCAAAATCTTCTGGAGAGTAAGGCTGGCACAACGATTTTTATGGAGAGCTAGGCTGAAAAAAGAGATCTTTGGGAGAGCCAAGATGGTAGAGCAATCTTTCAATAAGGCAAGGGTAGTTCTATAGTCATTTTTAGAGAGCCACGGCTGACAAACAGATTGTTAATCTGCTAGGATGATAATAACAATAATAAAAACATCAACAATTCCAATCTGTCCTGTTATTTAACCCATAACTGGAAGGAATAGGCGGATTAATACCTTTCCCAAGGGTATTTGCACGTAAGTGAAAGCAATGAATTCAGCTGGAATTCGAACTCGGTTACCCGATTTCTCGTTCCTAGCCGATATCCACTGCGCCACAACGCACATCCTTTCCAAAAAAAAGAAAGAAAGAAAGAAGGTGCCAATTTACTTCTCTCCAGTTATGGGTTACATAGCAGAGTAAGTTCTGGGTTTGGATAGATGCTTGTCTTAGAGAATTGCAACTAAGCGTTAGAGAAGTCAAAGGGATACGTTTCCAGTATATTTACCTAGAAGTCACTGCAATTTGCAAGTAATAAAAAGCCGGTACTGTGATGAGCCGTCAGTGCTTATGTCGTGATATAGGATAGAAAATGATGCTTGTTAGTAACGGGTAACAATTGATTAATATTATTTGCCTCCGTTTAATATTGCAATTAATATTATGATTACTTTTTTATTTCTATTTGATTGGTGTTCTAATTTTCTCTACCAGTTTTTGCCTTTTCATTGTTAATATGATTCCTGATGCTTTCCATTGATGAGTACGATTATTGTTGCTACTGCCACTATGAGTACTACGAATATGGTGGCTGCTACTATATCAACTATCAACAGTGTGATATCGCTTGCACTATTTTTATTTAATGGTTACTTTTAACAACTGCATATTTTGTTATGCAAACGCCATCATTTATAAAATTTTGTAAAAAAAATTATTTAACCCAAGCAAGGTAACAAAGTCCCTAAGAAACAAACGATTCACTGGTCGTTACAATAGAATATGAGCAAAATAAACACCATTAATGGGTAGGGAACAATGAAAAAAAAAACACAAAAAAAAAAAACCCAAGAAGACAGACGATAACTATTGACATTACGTTTAATCATCTCATCGCAAACAAGGGAATAAATCTACTAAGACGCAAAGGGGTTACTGGGTGTGAAAGAATATAAGAAAAAAATGTGATTAAGGAAGGGGAAAACAATAAAAGAACAAGAATTAAGAACATATAGGATAATGATTGTCATTATGTTTATAATCTCACCCCAAGTAAGGAAAATCTACACAGACGCAATGAGTTACTCAGTTGGAAAGAATATGAGAAAAGTAACTGACTTTAAGGAAAGTCAGTTCAGTCATACACGCTTTGGGTGATCATGTCTCTTTCGAGACATGACTGACTAGGAAGAAGATTATCCCGCAGTAGTTTACCATTGCTTCTGCGGTAGACTGGTTGCCAGACAAGGCTATAGAACCCAATATGTCCTATTATTTCACCCATAGGTAGAGACGGAAGAAATGTATTATATTAAGTAGTAATTAGTGGGGGATAAGTTTATTACTTCATAACAATATAAAACTAATCCCCCACTTTATGCCCAGGAGAAGGGTTAATCATGTTTTCAACTATTATATTCAGTCAGTCAGTTAAGTGTCATACGTGATACACGCTTTGAGCGTTCAGGTCTTGAAAGAGACATGACTGATTGAGCAGAAGATTATTCCTCGGTAAGCTGCCATTGCTTACTGCGATAGACTGGTTGCCAGCCAAGGCTATAGAACCCAATCTGTCCTATTATTTAACCCATGACTGGAAGGAAAGGACGGATTAATACCTTTCACAAGGGTATTTGTGCATAAGTGAATACAAGGAATTCAACTGGAATTCGAACTCTCCCCCGCCCCACGATTTGTCGTTCCGAGTCGATATCCACTGCACCACAAAAAAAAAAAAAAAAAAAAATGGTATTAAAGAAAGAGAAAACAGTAAAACAACAAAAATTTAAAAGCATGAAAATAACGATTGACATTGCTTTTAAATTTTTGAAGATCAAATTTCATTGGGGAAAAAATGTGTCTCCACTCTTGTATTATTTTTTTTTTTTTGTCGAATCCAGTAGACTTTGGTTGGTTCTTAATTTAAAGCATTTCAAATGTTCCTTTTCCCTGCCTTATCTCTGTCGAATACAAACACACACGCGCACACACTTATTTACACTTATATTTGAACATATTTTTTATATATTTTTATATCGACTCGGAACGACAAATCGTGGGGCGGGGGAGAGTTCGAATTCCAGTTGAATTCCTTGTATCCACTTATGCACAAATACCCTTGTGCAAGGTATTAATCCGTCACTTCCTTCCAGTTATGGGTTAAATAATAGGACAGATTGGGTTCTATAGCCTTGGCTGGCAACCAGTCTATCGCAGAAATATTTTTTATTCGGAACACGTGTTTTAGTTGCTGTCCCTGATTTTATTTTATTTTATTTTATTTATTTTACATTGTTAAACAGTGAATTTAATAACACAGTCTAGATTGAAACGTCCTGAGGTGTGAGGCGGCGTTGAAAAGTTTTCAGTCCGGAACAATTTTCCAAATTATATGCTCCGAAAGTTTTAACTGTCCATTTTTGATCCGAAACATTAATGTTTTTTTAGTTCCTTATTTTCCTTAAATTTTTCACATTTCTTATATGCTTTGTCGATTGTATTCTCAGTAACTTAATGTAGAGCAATCTGTGAATAAATTATTCAGCATTCAATGCTATATATTGATTGAGCAATTCGTTTTTTACGGGTTTTCTACCCTTTGCAGGTTTTTTAAAAGCCAGGAATTATTTTTAGTCTATAAGAATTTTTTGAGAAAATTATGGCTTAGGCTTACAAGATTTTACTAATTAACCCATAGCTGGAGGGGGAAGAATTGTTCATAACTTTCCCAAGAGTATTTGTGAGAAAGTTAACATAACGAAAACAAAAGGAATTGGAACTTGTCAACCTGATTAACAATTCTGAAATATTATCCGTTACACCACCCGCACATCCAAGATTACAGCACTTGTTCACTGCTATGTGAGAGAATTAATATTAAATAGCTGTTGAATGTGCTTTTCTGTGTTTATAGTTACTTCTTTCGTGAACTCAGCAAGTTCAATTTCTGCACTAGTTTTTTTGCGTTAAATTTCTCACAAACACCTCCCCTGAGAAAGTCACTAGTTTCTCTCATCCTCAAGCAATGAGTTAGATAACAGAAATGTCTTGGTTCTGTTATGATGGTAGATATTTGTGTAGGTGCTTGACATTTCTAACCTTGTGTCACATGTCATTGTGAATTTCTGGTATGAGTATTAAGTTAAGTAAAACTAGTAAGACAGTCAATCTGTCTCCATCTTAATTTTTCATGTCCTCCATTTTGTTAAAAAAAATCCTGTGAGCATCTCTCTTCTTAGTCGTGTTCTTTCTTTAGAAAAAAACAAACTTTGATTGCTTTTGTTTATCAACATATCAACACCTCTCTGTGTTATTTAATGTCGAAATCTTAATATTTTGCACGAAATTTTATGTTTTAAACTACATATTTTGTACAGAATTTTACATTCACTCGATAAATATGTTATATATATATATATATATATATATTGAAGGTGATAAAATGTATTGTTAGTAATTTTTTAAAAAGACATTATTGTTGGTAATTTCCCTAGAACAATGTATTTTTTTTAATCGTTTCACCCCAAGCAAGGCATTCCACTGCCACTATTGCGCTTGGGGCTACATAGGGGGTGGTAAATAGGAAGAGTGGTTAGATATAGGAAATGTCAGAAGGGGGGTGATAGGTAGTTTGGAGGATGAGAAGAGTGTTTGAAAGAATGGAAGCGAGTTATTGTGTCAGGAGGTGTCTATTGACCTTACGTTGGTATTTTTACTATCTTCTTCTTAATGCCTTGTCCTTTCAGGACGTAGGCGATCATGGTCTTCCACGTCTCCTTATTTCTCGTGGCTCTTAGCACACTTTCTTCTGTAACACCACAAAAAAAAAGCCCGTTCTGTCATCCACCTGCTTAGGTCCTTCAAATATGCTTCCTCTGCTTTCCTCTGTCACTTTTTCCCTCGATCTGGCTTGTTAGTATCAGGTTCTACAAGCCCTCCTTCCTCATTGCATGTGAAACGAACTTCAGTTGTCTCTTCCTGATACTCAGTATTAATTTCCTTTTGTTTCCATCATTTCCAAAACCTCATCATTCATCACATGCTCGATCCATGATATCCGCAGCATCCTTCTGTAGAACCACATTTCAGCTGCTTCAAGTTTTTCTTTAATTTTTTTTTACTATAAAAAAATTTAAAAAATAGTTAATTTTTAGCGCAGTTGCCTGTCATTTAGCTATAATAATGTACTGCTGTTACTTTTACTATAAAATTTTATTGTTGATTATTTTATTTCAATTTATTTCATTATTTACCCATAGCTGGGACCCTAACAGGTGCTACAACACCGGGTGATAGTGGAGCTGGGGATAAAAGCAGTTAAAAGATGGCTCCACAGTCCTCAAAACCTCTAACCTCCCTACTACCGGATGCAATTTATCATCATTCCCAGGAAACGTTAAAAATAAAAAGTAACTTTGCAAGATTAAGCATGGCATACAGAGAGGTGCGGACAGGATTTTTTGAACTAAAGTTAAACAAAATGGAGGACATGAAAATTTAAGATGGAGACTGATTGACTGTCGTTTAATAATGTCTTATTAGGTTTACTTAACTTAATACTCATACCAGAAATTCACAATGACATTTTTTCCGTTTAGCAGTCCCAATTTTATTAACTGTCCTGATTGAGTCTCCGACGAAAACCCCACGGAAATTAATGTAATTGGAGTGAGAGTCATAAGTAGCAAAATACGCATGCGCTAGTTGACTGACGTCGGGCAGGATTTCAATGAAATTATCGCTCCTTATATAAATAAGAAAATAAATAAGAAAACGAAGAAACGAAAAAATCCCACTTTAAATTACCTTCACGATTCTAGTTTGTTTATTGAAACACACACACACACGAACATACATACATACATACATACATACATATATATATATATATATATATATATATATATATATATATATATATATATTTATAAGTGAATTGAGGACCACATGAAGCCATCGAAAAAATTAAACTTACTCAGATACGTAGACCCTCCTAATCACTCGCTTCTTTTCTTCTTTTCTTTCTTTCTTTTCCTCAGAAATATTTATTGTTAATAATAATTATGAATTACCCACCTTTGAATTAATCACGCAAAGTTTAATTATATATATATATATATATATATATATATATATATATATATATATATATATATATGTTATTTTTTTACGTTCAGGTAATTTTTGTCTATTTATATTTTAATCTTTATGAAGTAAAAAATAGTATCCTAACATTGTCAGATTTAACTTCCACGAAAATCGAATGAACTGAAAATCAAATCTCTTAAGCGGCCAGTTTGTAATATGTACCTGATGATTGGGTTGTGCATGAAACACCAACGTAGGATAACACACACACACGCACACACACACACACACACACACACACACATATATATATATATATATATATATATATATTTTAATTCAGATACTTTAATCCAAGTGAAAAAAGCAGGAAGGTAAATTCCAAAAACCCGATCCTAATTAATATTAAAAATTTTATTTTAATATTAAAAAATGATACAGGAAGAGAGCTCCATGTAATAAAATATTACAGAGCAAATACAGTTTCTGAAAAGGATTTTTCTGTTGCTGAGGTGATGTGTTATCCCCCGTGGGGATTTTCATATCGAAATGGTCATTCAACATCATTGAATTAATCCTTTTTTAATTTATATATATATATATATATATATATTTATATATATACAGCCGGGTCGGGGGAACAAGTTTACTCGCCGACCATAGACCAGAGAATGTAAGCTTACTTAAAATGGTTTTCCTCACCCGGCTTTTCTGTTGAAGAGTGAGTGACTAAACATCCAGCAGAATTAAAAACAAAAGCCGTCAACAGCTGAATTGACCTTCTTTTGGGGTGAGATGAACGTGGTTCTAGCACTGGATTGTACAAATGCCTGGTCTAGTGTCTAGGCGCATGATAAACTAATCGGGAGCATTGAACCCTTTCAGCTTCTGTTAAAGCAACTCAACAAGGAGAAGGAATGTTTTGATGTAATGCCTGCGGTTGTGCTTATTAGGGAACACGCTGTGCTTGCTTAGAGAGTGGGTCTGATCAAGTTCAACTACTTTCTTCGCATTAATCAATTCATGCAGACATTACTTGGTATCTTACAAACTTTTTGGATGGGGAATGGCTGACTCTCATAGGTTCCCAACATTTTTGCTGCGATTACTTCAAAATACAATTTCACTATTATCCACTACCCCGATGAACAAATACCCGTAATATAGGAAAAGAAGTAATTATATTTTCATACATCAAAAGCAGACAAAGTTAATGGAAATTATTCAATACAATAGTACCAATCTATAATAATCAGATGTATAGTAGCCGTAACATAGCCATGATTCTTAATGTGAGTGTTGAGCTTGTATTGCCTGTGCCAGTTTATTTATTCTTGGCTTTGTGACTGAAACGGCTATTCGGGCGTCGTTTGCCACGTTGAGTTTGCTACGTTTCTTGGTCTTCATTCCAAGGACAGTAGAAAAAACTTGTTCACATAGACAAGTGGTTGAAAAATCCTATGAGAATTTGTACTGCTCTAGAGGTTAGTGTTGATATATCCTGCAGACGAGAGATCCAAAAATGTTTCTAGACCAGACTTGGTCTCAAATAAAAGCTTCCATGCATTGTTCATCCTGAGTATGAGAAATTCTTCTTTTGCTGGAAAGTCCTCATCAGGAATGATATCTCTTACCCATTCATTGTTGGAATTATTCAAGCTTGAAAAGTACTTACGTAAGTTTTCCAAGATGCCATTCAGGTGATTACTGATGTCTGTCTTCATGTGGATGAGGATGTCTTCAGAATTAACTTTATCAAGGAAGGCATCCAATGTAGAAAATTGTGCAAATAAAAATTCCCTTTTCAATACGTCTGGTCTATAGTTCTAATTTCCCACAAAATGAAGCAATATTGTCCTGAATTTCCCAAATCAAACATTCATTACCCCCAAAATATGGGCTCATTACCCCACTGGTTGTGAAACATGGCTAGACGTAAACCTAAACCATAACCGGGGAAGGTATTAAAAATTTGTCTCGCAAAAAATAAGATTTGCAATGGAATCGTGGGACCGTTAAGAAATCTTGATATCTTTAGTCACAACTGATTCTTGAAGGTTTACGGAATTAGTTTCAACTCGGAACTAATTTCAACTGGAAAAGATTTCGGCTCAGAGCTGGTTTTGCCTCGGAATTGGTTTCAACACGGAAGTAATTTCAACTCGAAAGATCCGAGTTGAAATTGATTCCAAGTTGAAATTAGTCTTGTAACCCTTCTTGAAATTACTTCTTCCGATGGTCATGATCGACATCGTGGTGACAGCCAGCACACACACACACACACACACACACACACACACACACACACACACACGCGTGTTTTTGTGTGAGAGAGAGTGAGAGAGAGAGAGAGAGAGAGAGAGCAGGGAGAGAGAAACGAAACCTTTCAGAAAATTCCTAGTCACTTGAGGTGGAGGAAATTGATTTAAACGCACAAAATTTTAATGAAATAAAATTTCCATTCGAATTAGAGAAGCGTTAAATGCCTGAAATTTTGAACTGTCGTCTTTTTTGACGAGAACGTAATTCCTAATTTAGTTGTCATGGAAGACTCTAGAATAAAAGCGAGAAAAAAAAAAAAGACACAAAAGTCTCATCCTCCCTCCGGAAATTGTGCAAGGCAAACAATATTGCTCTGAGTTTCGCGTCATTGCTGGGTTCACACTCCTCCTTGGCTTTTTATCCCATGTTTCTGTTTAGTTAAATGTGATGGGATTTTGAAATAAAATTTCTACTCTAAATGACGCTAAAAATAGTTTCGATATAATATTAAACTTCATATAAACATGCTCCATTATCTGATGGCCCTGGGTATGACAATAAACTGCATCCGGCAGCAAGGCTTCTGATTGGGAGGTTGTGAGGAGCATGTTGTTTTTATTTACTGTTGTTTGCACGTCCACCTCTTAAGGTCCAAGCTAAAAGTAAATTGTTAACTCTAAAATTGGAATCAAAACACTATGAAAGTATAAAAATAGACTTTTATATTAAAAATTCCAGCAATATATTTTTGAAGTAAATTAAAATATTAACACCAATAAATTAAAAAAAATACATATTAACAATACGTCTTAGCCTCAATAAGAACCACTTCACAAAAATAAGTCAAAGAGCGCTGATCTGCAAACATATTTCTTACAAAGAATATACACTACCGGCCATTATTGTTAGGCCACCCCAGTGTTTAAAAAAAAATGATGTATTTCATACCATTTTTTAGTATTTATTGCCAAGTGAATAATTGTAGATGAAAATAGAATGGTTCTTTTGTTAATATTGCGCAATAAAATGTGCATCAAATGAATTTATAAAGATTTAATAATTACCTATATTGCAGTTTCAATGAAAGAATGAAGAAAGTTTAGGGTGATTCGGACGAGTTCATCTTAGCTTACTTGCCTTGTGAAATTTTGCAAAGTAATAATAAAAAAAGAACCATTCTATTTTCATTTGGCAATAAATATTAAAAATAATATGACATACATTGTTTCGTTACAAAAAACGAAGTCCTAATAATTATGACCAGTATTGTATATTCTGTTCATACAAATTTGTTGTAAAAATCTTGTCGGCATTAAATAACCCATTGAGGTGTTGATATGCCGCAAAACAAAACAAACCAATCGCACCCTCATGGGAATTTAGGAAACAGCGCCATGTTTTGATTAGCTGCCTCGACTTAGATATGGCACAAGGCCGAACGTATGGGGTAAGCAGTCAGGATCAAACTCACTACTCAGTTGTAACATGTTCTATCATGACAAGCTTGCTAACCATTACACCGCATCGAAGGTGGCCCCTGCCCCGGCTTATACACGGAGTTTGGAATTCTTACCCATTTCGCGGGCATAAAATCGTGTGTATCGGCTTAAATTCGGATAGGTTTACACACGATGTTCTGTGTGATACAATTGAAAGTGTTGAGTTCGAATTCCAGTTGAATTCGTTGCATTCACTTACACCTTTGGGAAATGTATTGATCCATCTCTTCTCCTTTTCAAATATGGGTTAAATAGCAGGACGTATTGCGTTCTGTAGACTTGGTTGGCAACTACTCTTCTGCAGAAAGCAATGGCAACCTACTGCAAGAAAGTCAGTCGTGTCTCTTTCGAGACATAATCGCGAAAGCGTGTATCACGTATGGCCCTTGACCAACTTATACACGAGTATATTCGGATCGGTTTATGCACGAGTGTATATATTCACTTACAAGCAAATACCCTTGGGAAAGGTATTAATCCGTCTCTTCCCTCCAGTTATGGGTTTAAATAATAGAACAGATTGGGAAAGCAATAGCAAACTACTGCAGGATAATCTTCTGCCCAGTCAGTCATGTCTCTTTCGAGACATGATCGCCCAAGCGTGTATCACGTATGGCACTTAACTGACTGACTGTATATACGAGGGAAATTTTGGAGAAAAATTTCATTTTTTGTAAAATTTGACGAATTAGTCATTAACCCTAGATTAACAATTCTTTCTCAGACTGTGTAAAGAAAAATGATTCTTCCTACTTTTTGTTATGCAATAATATATCACTCATTTAAATGCCATACGTGAAACACGCTTGGGCGATCATGTCTCGAAAGAGACATGACTGACTGGGAAGAAGATTATCCCGCAGTAGTTTGCTATTGCTTTCCATGGTAAACTGGTTGCCAGCCAAGGCTATAGAACCCAATCTGTCCTATTATTTAACCCATGACTGACTGGGCAGAAGATTATCCCGCAGTAGGTTGCCATTGCTTTCTTCGGTAGACTGGTTGTCAACAAAGGCTATAGAAACCAATCTGTCCTGTTATTTAACCCATAACTGGAAGGAAGAGACAGATTAATACCTTTCCCAATGTTATTTGCGCGTAAGTGAATGCAATGAATTCAACTGAAATTCGAATTCCCCGATAAAACTTAAAATAACATTTGGTGAACTTAGCCCAGTGTGGACTCAGACAAAGTACAATACGGAAATCCCTAGGCGTATTGTTATGGCCAAGGGCGCATTTCAAAAGCTAATCAGAGTCTTGAGTGTTGTTGAGTAGTTTTCGCACTGAAGGTTATAATCGCGCTTTGTCGGTTGCTAATCGACTTAACGCACCCAAAATGTTAGGAATTTGGTAATCTTCCACTGAAAGCTGACTCCTTAGTATTTGGCTAACTGCCGACTAATATCAACCGCCTAGTAGTTCTACTGAACTCTAAAATAACTCTAAAGAACTCTTTAGAACTTCTAAGAACTCCTATGAACTTCCCAAGAACTTCTCGAGTTAACTTCCTGTTAATATAGGAGGGAGAGTCCATTATCTGAGGAATAGGTGTGTTTCACCATAACATTGAGTCACAGGAAATTTCGTTGGGAACAAAGAAAAGAGTACTGGACTAATATGTAATATCTGTCCTCCTATGTGACAGTGAGTGCTGGACAGTCGCATCAAAGATTAAGCAGAGACTCGAAGGAAAATAATTGTGAACTTAAAGAAGGATACTGGAGATACCATAGACCAAATATGTGAGCAACAAGAAATTTTACGAGAGGATGGAAACGAAAAGGAAACTTATGCTTATGACATTTGACGTTTCTGGGAAACAATGAGGTTTGGAGAATTTAATACTCACAGGACGCATCGAGTTAAAGAGAGACAAAGGAAAGCAATGCGAGTAATACTTGATTGTCTTGAGTAAGTGTATAGCAGAGCAGGGTTTGAAAGATACCTAGAGAAAAAGTGGTAAGTCCTACAAGAGATAGAAATATGTGGAGGGCCATAATCGTCTACGTCAGTACTATTTTTTGTCAATGAATGTTTATTTTTACCCAGGTTTAAATGCTGCATCAAGTTGAGGATTTAAATTTAATTTTTTGTTGTTAAAATATGTTTGTTTCTGCCTCAGAGAAATTACTAAGGGTCATAAATAGACAGACAGGTTCAGTCTCTTTTCGGGTTTTTTTTCTCGTTTCCACGTCGTCGGGATTTAAGAAAACTGGTTTAACGTCAATTTACATTTTTTTCTCTCTTTCTTTTGTTCTTGTTTCTTTTTTTTTTTTACAATTTAAATTTCAGCCTAATTTTGATTCTAATTCTCATCTTGTATTCCTTGCCCCACTGCTTATTACTTACCTGTTTTTTTTTTATTTTACCTTTCTTTCTTTCTTTCTTTCTTTCTTTCTTTCTTTCTTTATTTATTTCTTCGCTTTTATTTTGCTTTGTTATTTTTATTTATTTATTTCCTGTTAGTTATAGTTCACTCTTTCCTTTTCTTTCTTTCATTCTTAGTTCTTTGTTTGTTTGTTTGTTTCTTTCTTTCTTTCTTAGTTTTATTTTGTTTCGCTTTCTTTCTTTCTTTCTTTCTTTCTTTCTTTCTTTTTGTTCATTATTTCATTCATTTCTTTATTTATTTCCATTCACTCTTTATTTTTATTAACCGTTCATTCTTTTCTTTCTTTCTTTCTTTCTTTCTTTCTTTCTTTCTTTCTTTCTTTCTTTCCTTCGTTCGGTATTTCTTCGTTTTATTTTATTTTTCTTTCTTTCTTTCTTTCATTTTACTTTTTTCATTATTTCATTCATTTCTTCTTTATTTATTTCCATTCACTCTTTATTTTTATTTACCGTTCATTATGTTCTTTCTTTCTTTCTTCCTTTCCTTTTTTCCTTTGTTCGATATTTCTTCGTTTTACTTTATTATTGTTTCTTTCTTTCTTTCTTTCTTTCTTTCTTTCTTTCTTTCTTTCTAGTCATTGTTCTTTGTTTTTACTTACCATTCATTATTGTCCTTCCTTCTTTCTCTTTTCTTAGTCCTTTCCATCTTAGTTTTAATTAATTTCTCTTTCTTTCCTTCTAGTCATCGTTCCTTCTTTTTACTTACTTTTCACTCTTGCCTTTTTTCTTTCTTTCTTTGTTATTTCTTTTTTAGTTTCTCCTTCTTTGTTTCTTTCCTTGTTTCTTTCTTTCTTTCTATTTAACGTTCACTCTTGTCGTGTTTTATTTTCTTTCTTTCATTTTATGTTTCTTTGTCTTTCTTTCTTTCTTTCTTTCTTTCTTTCTTTCTGTCAGAGCTTCAGTACCAAATTCCTTAACCAAAATATTTTCCCGCCTCGTTAGCAACCGGAAATAAGCAGTTAAGCTCTGCGCGTCGCGGGCGGTGCGCGTTGAGTAGCCTCCATGTTAGTGCCACTGTAACCTGCTGCGTACAATCGCTACTCTCCTCCCACTTCTCCTCATGTTCATCTCTCCTCATGGCGTTCTCCATCTCTCTTTGCTCACCGCTACCGAATCACAACTGATTGACGCACACAACCAACCAGCCCTCTCGAAAACGATCGCTTCTTCCTTCCTCGAGACGCGCAGCTAATAACAATTGATTTTTTGATTCTTTTGTTCTTCCGTAGTAAGAGGCTAATCCGACGTACGTCCTTTCTGTTCTGGTCTTCTTTCGTTTAAATTTCTCGTCGTCTGTTTCACTGCTTGCCGTGCCGTTTGTAAAGGCACCGATTCTGACCGCACTTTGAACTTGTTCTTTCTATGGCTTAAGATTATTTTTTAAAAAACTTTTATTCTATTTTCTTTTCCAGGAATGGTTTATTTATTAAATTCCTTTATCTTTCTTTTTATTTTATCAATTCTTATTTCATCACGTCCTTTATATATATATATATATATATATATATATATATATATATATATGATGAATGATAGAATAAAGAAAATAACAAACAGGAAACATCTAACATATATATATATATATATATATATATATATATATATAGTCAAACCCATATATATATATATATATGAATGATAGAATAAAGAAAATAACAAACAGGAAACATCTAACATATATATATATATAGGCATCCATATATATATACATACATATATATGAATGATAGAATAAAGAAAATAACAAACAGGAAACATCTAACATATATATATATATATAGTCATCCATATATATATATATATATATATATATATATATATGAATGATAGAATAAAGAAAATAACAAACAGGAAACATCTAACATATATATATATATAGTCATCCATATATATATACATACATATATATGAATGATAGAATAAAGAAAATAACAAACAGGAAACATCTAACATATATATATATATATAGTCATCCATATATATATACATACATATATATGAATGGTAGAATAAAGAAAATAACAAACAGGAAACATCTAACATATATATATATATATATATATATATATATATATGAATGATAGAATAAAGAAAATAACAAACAGGAAACATCTAACATGTTTCATTTTTATTAAGGCTTCTTCAGAGACCGAGAAAAAACAAACAAACAATAAACAGACAGTCAAAAGCTCAACATACCATTATACATGACTGACTTGGCTGAAGATTATCGCGCAGTATGTTGCCATTACTTTCTGGGGTAGACTGGTTTCCAGTCAGTGCGATAGAACCCAATCTGTCCTGTTATTTAACCCATAACTGGAGGCAAGAGCTGGATTAATACTTTTCCCAGGGGTCTTTGCACGTAGGTGAATCCAACGAATTCAAATGGAATTCGAACTCGGCTTTCTGATTTCATGTTCCGAGCCGATATCCACTGCACCACATCGCACATCCCAGAGACTCAGAGAAAAAATGAAAAAATAACAAAGCATCAAACAGTCTGTACTTTGATAAATCTAATGTTTCTGTCGATTCCTCCGTTTGGGTTATTCTCATTCAATGTCTTGATTTGGTTGTCATTTGTAGTTGGTGGGCGAGGGCTGTTCATGAGAATTCTTCATCGATAAGGCAACAATCACCAATTCTAAACTTAGCGAACCACTTCTGTAGAGTTCCGTTAGTTAAAACAGCTTCACCTACACAGCACATATCTTTGTTGTTGGTTGCTAGGCATTTTTGTCTATACGGTAATAAAAAAGCACCAAGTGTCTAAAATGCATCTTATAATCGTCCATTTTCATAGGTATAAATCCTTGACACGAATTAAATAATTTTAAACTTTCTTTCTCAAGATATAAATTGCAGTGTGTTCTAATCGAATGTGTAAGCATATTACATCTACCGGTAAATTTGAGATGTTTTAACATTAACGATATATATATATATATATATATATATATATATATAGTCATGCGTAGACAGACCTGTTTCGCTATATCACAGCTCATCAGTACGTTTTGACTCCGATTGCTTTTTAACTCAGGATTGAATCCCGACCGAATTGGCGTCAGTCGGCGATTCTACCTCTGAGCTATGGGCGCTCGATAGAAGGAGGCAGACTTTTAGTGTATGATGTATCATACGCCAGTGGCCAGAGTGCTCTAATTCATTATTGAATGAGCGATGCGTAGATGCTAGCTTTTGTTTTTTCAGTCTGCCATTCTTCCAGAGTTCTCAATTAGGTATGTGAGAATTGGCGGCAGTCGGCGATTCTACCTCTGAGCTATGGGCAGACTTTTATCGTATGATATATCATACGCCAGTGGCTAAAGTGCTCTATTTGATAACTGAATGAGCGATCTTCAATTTGGTGTATTCAGGTAATTTAAGATACCACATGATAGAAACCTAGGTCGCGTAATAACTCGTTATACAAATGAAGAATATTCAAATGTTCTACAATATAATTGTATTAAACACTTTTTAATACGGATGAGTACTGGTCTAATTTTATTATGACCAAAAACTAAGTAATTAGACAATCAATATTTATATATGTATACATATAATATTCTCACTTGCTGTGGATTCAGGAGGATGTTCAGTTTGTAGAAGAAATAATTGAATTATGTACGTGTTATTCTGCGTTAGGGAGGTCAAAAAAAATGGAATTACATCCTTAGTTCGCCTCGTTGGGAAAAACATTTTTGACACCAATACATTCTGTTTGCATCACAGTTTCTAAAAAAATGTGAGGGAAAGAAAACGAGATGTCCAACATTGTATTTACTGGTTCAGAATCGGCTGAAATATATAGCGGTAAAATAAACATTCACAGGAAAGCTGAAATTCTTACCTCGAATAATATTTTAATATTAATAATATTCACTTCCCAACTGTGGAATTCCCTTCCACACGATTGCTCACTTCCCGACTGTGAAATCCTCTTCCACACGATTGCTTCCCCGACGGCTACAATCTCCAGGAGTTTAAATGTAAGGTCAATAGACACCTCCTAACACACTAACCTGCTTCCATTCTATCAAACACTCTTCCCATCTGCCCAACCCTCATCCTCGCTATCCTTACTCATCTGTCACCTTCCTCCTAACATTCCCTATGTCTAACCACTCCTTCTCTTTACCTTCTCCTATGTAACCCCATGCGCAATAGTGGCAGTGGAATGCCTTGCTTGGGGTGAGATGATTAAAAAAAATAATATTTGGAATGATACAGAATCATCGTAAATTTGCTCAATCTATGCAGATTTGTAGACCTGAAGAAGATCACGGAGGCTTAACGATAATATTCACACTCCTCACCTCTTTTTGAACAGAAGAGCAGGACCGTGCTTAGGGTCCCCGCAGACCCGGCAATTGCTGGTGGGGAGAAGCCCAAGTTCCCTAGGGGCCTCGGGAAGCCGCAAGTCTCCTTGGTTACGCAGATCTAGTATAGCAGCTAGTTTTTCTTTAATGTTCGGCTCAAACGCACCAATCGTAGTCAATAGTAATCTCCTGTGATAGTTTCAGTTGGTTTGAGCAGCTTACAATAAAACTACACCCAGCTGATCTCACCAAATGCAGAGCAGAAGCTTCAAACCATGAATATTCAGCTTTACTGTTAATGTTGATGCATAGCTGAGCTTATTCCATAGTCTTCTATGCTTAGGGTTATCATCGCGTATCCACTTTTCATTGCTGATCATGATATGATGTATAAAGCCTTTGCTTTTCTGCTGTTGAAGCAGCTGTTCACATGTCACATGACGACATTCAGCGTCTCTTGGCTTCAACTTGTACAGCACAAATTATCCTTACTTTCGAATCATTCCAAATGCTTTCAAATGTTTCTAGATTGTTGTGTAATCAGCTACTTATTATGCGATACCATCTGAAACCACATGAACAGTTCTGGGAACGACATCTGTTGGAAAACTGCAAGTATATATATATATATATATATATATATATATATATATATATATATATATATATATAATCTTTGCTAGAAGCCTTCCAGTCCCGAAGAAGCCGCAAATCATTTGTAATGAACTTGAGAGAGAAATAGATTATAGATATCTGTTTTAACATACTTACAAGAACATAACATGTGTATTCAAACTTTCAGGCGACTCTGACAGTTTGCGAAGTTTCCGAGATTATGTTATTTTGTTTAAAGTACCATTTTCTTTAGTGGGTTCAGTATGTTCGGGGGTGGGTCGCCACTTGCATTCTCCGGGTAGAGGGGCCGCAAGGCGTATTCTCCGGGCGGTGGGGGTTATGGGCCATGTTGCTAAGCACGGCACTGCAAAAGAGATTTATTTCTCTTTTCTTAAGATTGGGTTTCTAGCTTCCTCTAAAGTCGTTTGCATTCTCTTTCTGTCCCAGTAGGCCCTTGCATCTTAGTGGCATTATTGCCTTGCTTGGGGTGGTGGTGAATAAAAATACAAAATGAAAGAAAAACAAAGCAATAATAATAACTGTCCAAAGAAATTATCGAATGATAATCGATTTTTATTTCTTTTTTCAAAATTATTGTATTTTTTGTGCGGGAGGCTCTATTTCGAATTTACAAAACATTTAGAATTGAAATTATAGTTATGGGCACAAAATTTATTTGGCCTGTTTTATATATA
Organism: Ascarosepion bandense; assembly: GCA_037127315.1. Taxonomy (NCBI): domain Eukaryota; kingdom Metazoa; phylum Mollusca; class Cephalopoda; order Sepiida; family Sepiidae; genus Ascarosepion; species Ascarosepion bandense. The sequence continues at coordinate 1,462,854 of JBBBDQ010001287.1, read as the reverse complement.
AATGAAGGAAATACATTTTAATTCTGGGTAAAAAAATAAAAAATAAATAAAAATAGTCGTAAATTTTGAGGGGAATTTTTCTTTAAAAACAATTGAAAGAAATAATGAGAAAATTAATATTCTCACCAGTTGTAAATTGACGCCTCATGCGCCTACCTCGGATATTCTACACCTCGCCCCTATGCTCACACTGGCTCCTAATTTCAATCATTGCCTTCTAGCGACCTCGCCCGCGAGCGATTTCATTCTGGTCGGGAGCCATTTTCTTCTCTTTTCTTTCATTTTTTTTTTTTTTCATATCTGCAGCTGGTACTTTTAACACTAAAGACCTGTGAAGACCCGGAGGCTTTTTTTTTTTTAATTTGCGAATTTTTAAACACACCCCAATTTCTTATTATTTTATTTAGCGCTACCCACACCCAACGCACATTTTCTTTAGCAATTTACGCCGTTTACCGTTTACCGTTCTGTATACTTTTTAGTCTTTCTCAACAAAAATTGCTGCAATATTTTTTTTTACCATTTATTTTCCTCTCTCTCTTTTATCTATTTATTTATTTTTCTTTGTTTTCCATTCGATTTTTCTATTTCTCTCTACGTCTCTCTTTTTCATTCGCTTGATCGTGTTGTTTCTATTCTTGCTTTCCCTATTTCTTTACTTTTCTCTCTTCATATTTTCATTTATATATATATATATATATATATATATATATATGTCACATTAAATAAATTTCAAACAATATGTTTGCTTATTTTTAATAAAAAAATCTATGTTACCAAAACTCACACCCCTGAAGATGACTTCGGAAAGAGGTTGAAATTACTTGGGCACCTTACAAAATGAAAAAAATAATATCTGTCAACTTTACAGCTCATTTCTGAAAGCTTTTGATTGTAATACGCGTGAGTATGAACGGATTTTACTAAGAATAAGCAAAAATATTGTTTCCATTTTATTTAATCTGACATTTTTAAAAGAAAATTTGCTACCTAAAAACACAAATATATATATATATATATATATATATATATATATATATATATATATATATAATGATGTGTTTACTTTGAGTTTTATGAAAATGCATCAACTCTACAAAATTTATTATTATTATTATTATTATTATTATTATTAGTTCTATCTTTTAATATCAAACATTGCATTAATATGCTATTTACAATAATTACTGAGTCAGATTGATTTTGACGAATTATAATATCCGCGAATGCTATATATATATATATATATATATATATATATATATATATATATATTAAAACTTCATCAGAGAGTGAGAAATATATATTTTCTGTTTTTATATTTTTATTGAATAAGAAAACATCATGTGCATTTGACTAGACAAGAAACGTTCGTGTTAACAGTGTATACGTGTAAGGGTATCATATATCTAGTTTGTATATAGAGGATTACGATGATAGTATATATATATATATATATATATATATATATATATATATATATATATATGTATATATTACGGAAATTAACGAAGATTACCAAAACTGTTTATAAACAACCGACAATTTGAAATGAATTCTTTGAACATTATTTTTGATCGATACTCATATTTAAGTAGATATTCTATTTTTAATTAAACAGTATTATATATTTATATCTACTGGCCAGATTATTTATGATGAATTTTTGTTACGAAAATTTGTTGTGTCATTTGGTAGGATTCGAACCTGCGACCCCTATCTACATAGGGGAAGCCACCATGTGATCTAGCGCGTCTTCGTCCTTTCGACCGCGAATGAATCAGTCTAAACGAAGTAAAATTAAGCCTATACTGGTGGCTTCCCCTATGTGGATAAGGTTCGCAGGTTCGAATCCTGCCGAATGACACACATTTTCGTAATAAAAAATTTATCGTAAATAATCATGCCGGTAGATATAAATATGTAATTCTGTTTGATTATAAACAGAATTTCTAGTTAAATACGAGTATCGATCAAAAATAATGTTCAAACAAATCATTTCAAATTGTCGGTTGTTTATAACCAAGTTTCGTTAATCTTCGTTAATTTCCGTAACATGATGATTATCGCAAATAATCAGACCGGTAAAAATAAATATATAATTCCGTTTGATTATAAACAAAATTTCTACTTAAATACGAGTATCAATAAAAAAATAATGTTCAAACAAATCATTTCAAATTGTCGGTTGTTTTTAACCAGTTTCGTTAATCTCTGTTATATATGTATATATGTGTATATACATATATGTATCTATGTATCTGTATATATCTGTGTATATATGTTTGCGTGTGTGTGTGTCGAGCTATTAAATTTTTATTTTGATTTGACATTTTTCTGTCAATTTCATATGATCCCAATTCATATAGCGACTCCGACTGACAGCAAATCGGTCGAGTCTCCATCCCGGCCAGAAGCAAGTGGATGTGTCCATCACACTGATGAGCTGTGATACAGCGAAACAGTCTTGTCTGTGGATAACTAATATATATATATATATATATATATATATATATATATATATATATATTGAGAGAAGGAGAGAAGGGATATTTTGAAAAAGATTTATGCTTAAACCGCATCACTGTTCAACGATTCAAATAGCATAATTACTTTTAACAAGCTTTCTTATCCGGCTGATCAGACCGAGGATATTGAACATACTATATATATATATATATACATATATATATATATATATATATATATATATATATATATATATATATATATATGAAAAATCTGTAATGTAATAGATCCGACTTGACACCTCAGATACAGTCACTTTCTCACCGGAGCAATGTGGCTTCCTTCTACAAATACTTTCACGGTTTCTATTTTGATAAACTTAGCT